>BGPR01041349.1:0-13647 GCA_013235015.1 Araneus ventricosus | reverse complement strand
ATTATCGCCAGTTATGTCGTATATCAAAGCTGTTCCCAAACTAGATTATCATCATTAGAAATTCCACTAAAAACACCAGTAATCAAAGTAAAATTAATCATCTCTTTCCCAATGTATAGAGAGAAAAGTGAACTTCGCTTTCTAGAGATTCAAGCGGCATTGGTTACTAAACAGAGAGCCACAGCAAACAGAAAGCAACTTTCGCCACAATTGTGGCCTTTTGATCTCTGAACGATATCCAAGCGACTTTTTTTCTGAATCTAGACTTGCGTATAGAAATGTTGTGTCAGTATCATAACGGGGAATCGGCAAGAAAGTTAGGTGGATATTCCAGTTTTCCCAAATAAACAAAGTTATTATAACATTAATTATTAGCTGAATAGAATATGGGTGAAACTGATGAAATTACTACCCACGTCAATGCAACTGGCAACGAATCGATTGAGATTTACTTTATTTGAATTAAAGTTACAGAATTGAAAAACGTTACCTCCGCATGAATTTCATAAAATACTGTTGCGAAAATCGTTCTATGGATGTGTGGTGGAAACAGACCAACGCGCAGGATAATGGATAATGAAGGTTTATTCACAAATATGCAGGAAAAACTCGTATTATAGGTAACAGGAGCAATATCTCTTACACAGATTAGCAACGCAACAGCCAATAATTCACAAGTAAAAATAGTACCAGCACTTTCAGATTCACAAACAGTCAGCTAATAACTAATAATGACAGCAACATCACTTTCAGTAGCGCTCAACTCAACGGCTTTCCAGCTCGCACAGCAGACGAAACTCCAAAGTCGTTCCAGTAGATCAACACACACTACTCAATACCGCTCGTCGTTTAACAGCTTACTAGCTGGCGCAGCGGATGAAACTCAGAGCAGAGATTCGCACTCCATAAGCGATCTCAGTCGATCAACACGCCCAAGTCGATCAACATTCATTCATTCCGTGATCCAAGCGCGCTCCTTATATAGTTTCCCCAGGCAAGCTGTGACGTCACATGGAATCACCTAGTACATTCAAGCGTATCTCCTCTCCTAATAGAGATATCGAGAAAATTCCAGCACTTCTCAGATCCCATATTTCGTCGCCAAATTTTTCGCCAAGTCGCTATGTTTGTCGCCAGGCCTGGGGACCAGGCCTGGCTGATGCCAGTCATTCCGTACTTACCCCTGTTAAACTTGGACTAATATTGCTAGGAAACGACTTTCCATGTTAGTAGCAAAACCATTCAGAAGGGCTAATCACTCTGAACGCCTGATTTTGCATGGCACGGAGGATGGCCACTGTACACAGGTTTTACCGCATAAAATTTCTGCACTTTGTGCGCTTGCGCATGTATGAAAACCATCGCAGTTACAAAAATGCAACATGTTCTTTATAAAATCTGCTGTCGAGCTATTGTAAAAGTGCCCGTAATGATATTCCGCGCTTTTACATTAGCGAGTCCACAATCGCCGCAAAGCTTGAATGTCGGCATTATTCCGTTATTTCCAACAACCATTACTAATATTTGGTAATGAGAGTTAACGCTTAAATTTGGCGAATTATCGCTAAGACTTGGCAGGTTTTTGTCTCGGAACCCATTAAGGAGGAAAAGTTTATTATATTCAAGTCCAAAATGATTTAAATTGATGTATGGTTCATTGAAATCTAGTTTAAAGTGCCCCTTGAGTTTATTGTCAATATAATAACATGGTTGGCAATAAAAAATATGCATTGAAGCTGATTATGGCTGGGATATCATATTGGCGATAAACTCAAGGTGCACATTAAACTGGATTTCAACCAGTTGGTTTTGGTGACGAATATTATTTTTCCCCTTGGCAAGTTTTATATAGTTGGTTTCAAATCAATTTGTATGCGCATCTCCATTGAATGGCTTTGGCGAATTATATATATATATATAAAATTGTGATGAGAGAATTTAAATATCTGTTTAAAAATTTTCTGGAAGGAATATTATATGATTCTTTTTAGTGACTTTCTTTTCTCGAAACAACAATAGAGACACAAATAATAAAAATATATCAATATCTAAAGGAATCTATATATTTAAAATAATTTGGCCAAACTAGATGGTCATTAGCCCAGCTTCAACTACTGAACCTATTTCAACAAATTTTATTTCATACGAATGATTATGACTTCTAGGTATGCTATCAATGGTCGCCTGCCTCCCACCACCCACAAGTTTCGAGAGAGATATCGAAAAAAAAATACTTCTTCACACTCTACATTCTTATGGGGAAAACCTTGACAGAATCCCCCAGACACTGCATCGATTTCGACAATTTTTATTTCATTGCTTGGTACAGCTTTAATATATAGAATCACTGGTGATATTTAGTAATTTTGCGACTTTTTTATTGCGTAAACCATGATACGATGCTTGGCTATGCAAAAAAAACAGTCAATATGTTTGTGTAGGCAACACAACTGACGCCATGTTTGTTTATGCAATAAAAAAGTCGCCAACAAACAAAATATCGCCAGTGATACCATATATCAGAGCTGTTCCCATTGCTTTGCTTATGACATATTTTGGTACTTTTCCGTTAGCCGGCCGATAGCGAAAAATCGCCAAATAATGTAGAATTCCGCTAAATTTTGGCGACATTTGCGCCCGGCGACTTGGCTCGCGTTTGGTTCACAATTGGCGACATCATTTTAGCCGGGCGTAAGCGAAAAATCGCCAAATAATGTAGAATTCCACCAAATTTTGGCGAAATTTGCTCCCGCTACTTGGCTCGCAATTGGCGACATTTGCGCCCGGCTAACGGAAAAATACCCATATTTCAGTTTTGTTTGAGAGTTTATAACGTCTAGAGGTACTATTCCGTTAGCCAGGCTCAAGCGAAAAATCGCCAAATAATGTAGAATTCCGCCAAATTTCTTACAACCATTATCTTGGCGACTTGGCTCGCGTTTGATTCGCAATTGGCGACATTTACGCCCGGCTAACGGAAAAGTACCCGTCTAGATATGTTATGAAGTGTCGCCTGCCCCTCCACTTTCCACTTTTGAGATATAACGCGAAATAAAACTTTGGCCGAGTCCCTCATCCTCTACAACCGCCATGTCGCCAATTTATCTCGCCAAGTTGGGAGCATAGCTGCAAATCATTAATATTATGGGCGAACTGCAGGTCGCCGAAGGCAGCTAGTAGGTATATAAAAAATTAACTAAGATAATGAAATAAGAAATTGGACTGAAGGAAATCACCAAGTCAAAGACATTACACCGAATCTTTAACTTATTTCATAGATTTATCTATATACTATATAGCTGTACAATTCTTAAATAAATAAAAGTTACTGGCAAAAATAATTCATGGTTTTTCACTAATTTTGCAAATTGTTTCTGCTCAATTAATTACCTCAATTTCTGCTAAATTAATAAGATAAAATGTGTAACTAAAGTGCAAACATGAAGTAGAAACCATCAAAAATTTTGCTCACTAATTCTAAATTTAAAATTATGTACTAGATAATAAGGTTAGACGTAGAGCATGGTACTTTGCCGCCGTCAAATTCCCGACACTTTTGCTAACCATTAAGATGGTACGCAACTGTTAAGATGGCAGCCAACCGTTTAACAACATCAATTTGAATACCAAATTTGGCGAGCTGTCGCTTGAAAAAAATCAAGCTTGGCGGCAGTACCGTATGCTCCAGTCTAACCGACGATATTTACCAAATCGCACATAGCTCCTATTTCTTCAGCTAGTCTCTCCTGTTTTGGTGTGGCTAAAGCTGCTGAAATCAAGTTCGATAATTCATTTAACCATGCACCATCCACTAACAGAACGTCTTCATCAGGAACGTTTTCTGCTGTCATCGTTAAAATATTTTTTTTTCTGTTTGCAGTCGTAAATTTTGAACAAGAAATTTCGAAAACAAGGCTATAAAAGCAATCTAAGTACCACAAAGCTGGAGAATTTTGCTAGTTCAAAAAATTATCATTCTTAGTTGAAGAAACTACTTTACAAATGCAACTTTAAACCAAATCCCGTAAGCGTGTGGAGGTTCATATTTTTAAAAAAGGCAGGCTTTACCTCTAATGATCCAAGCAAAATAATATGTATATTTTTGACATACCTAGTTTGAAATCCAGACGAGATCATTCTTATGCTTTCTTTTCTACAAAGTGATGTGATTGATTACGGAGACATACTAAGCTATATGCAGTTTGCTGTACCTATAAGATCACTTGGAGTCAGCAGTTTATTTTGGAAAGCGTTTGTAAAATTCAATTATGTAGATGAATTCTAATTATATAAATCTATATGTATAAAACGCTAACGTACGTCGCAAAAAAGAGGTCAATTTCTCTTTTGCCGACGGCAACAATCGGTTTTTGGCGTTTAGATAGTGTGCTGGGTGTATGGTTGCAATAAAATGATGATTTAAATTATATACATTTAATTTACATTATTTACACTACTTATTTACATGACGAAAGATTATGCGAACAACATCGCATCGCGCGGATACAATCTGGAATAATAACAATGTTGCCAGATACAAAAGATACATTTTACATTTCAATAATAAATGAGTGGCTTGACGCTAGCGCCGCCACACCATCCCCCTTCCTGGGAAAAAAAAAATTGGATCTATAATTTTTAAGACACAAAATCTCGATACTTAACCGGGAAATGGTCCCGCAGGCCAGTACGTGTAAGTATAGGCGATTTTTCAGGCAAAGGCATAGCTGATTTTTCAGGCTCCTTTGCTGAAGGAGTGGGAGATGGTGCGTCGACTCCAGGAGAGTCAATTTTACTTTCGGAAGAGTTAACATTGTCCAACAAAAGATGAGCTGGTTTAAGTCTATCAATAGTCACAGTCACTTTTTTGTTATCCTTGAGGATGATGAAATTTTTATTTGTTCGTGACAGAACTTGATAAGGTCCTGCATAAGGTTGTGACAAGGAAGGTTGAACAGCGTCCACACGCAGAAAGACATGGGAACACACACTGAGATCTCTGTATACAAAAGTAGGTTTTGCAGAATGGTTAGATGTTGGAGTTGCTCGCAACTGCTGAATATGGGTTTTTAGTTTCTTTATGAAACCATTGTCTGCAGCTTGTGGTTGCTGTTGGACGAAAAATTGACTTGGTGGGCAAAGATTTTCGCCATACACCATTTCAGCAGGGGAGCACTGGAGATCTTCTTTGAAGACGGTGCGAAGACCAAGCAGAACAGCAGGCAATGCCGACACCCAATGAACGGATGTGTGGCACATGATGGCTGCTTTCAAGGTTCGGTGCCATCTCTCAATTGCGCCGTTTGCCTGTGGATGGTATGCGGATGTGTGCGAGAGACGTATTCCAAAGGTTTTCGCCAGGGAGTGAAATACATCACTCGTAAATTGCGCACCTCTGTCCGTGGAGATCCTCTGAGGGACTCCGAAGCGGGAAATCCAGTCACTATACAGAGCTTGAGCCACTGTTTCCGCCCGGATATCAGTAAGTGGCATAGCCTCAGGCCATCTGGAGAACCTGTCAATGGCTGTAAGGCAATAGGAGTATCCTTGTGATGATGGAAGAGGACCTATAAGATCAATGTTGATATGAACGAATAGCTGGTTTGGCACTTTGAACTCCGCGAGCGGTGAGTACACATGGCGAAAGATTTTCGATTTTTGACAAGCTATGCAAGATCTTGTAAAATTAACAATGTCTTGCTTCATCTTAGGCCAAACAAAACGGCGGCATATGAGCCTAACTCAGTTCTATCCCGACGCCAAAGTGGTGACTCGCGGACAAAGAACAAGCAACAACAACTTTCAGTCCCACTAATAGATGGCAGCACCAAATATCAGGTCAATTCCATCTTCTGCTACATTCACCAGATGGCAGCACGACAACTCCTACAGCAACGCAGCTCTCCCAATTCAAAGCCTGTGACACATTTCACAGCACAAAGCCTGTGATGCATTTCACAGCACGCAAAGTCTATGACCATTTCATAGCACAAAGTCTGCAAGTGCCTGCGCACCACCAATCTGGGTAGCAATCTGCGCATATGCACGCAGCACATCGCTTCCTTGATATTCAGATAATATCAAACAATCTGGGGGTTGCTCCTGTGGCGCCACGTGCTACGCCATCTTACTGTGATGTATATTAGCCAATATCCGCCTCCGGGCATGGGGAATTCCTTTTGTCTAGTGGTTAGGATTTTCGGCTCGTAACCCAAAGGTCCTCGTTTCTATCCTCCCGCCACCAAAGGTTTGTTTAGGAAACAAAACCAGTAGTCTCTTCCATGTTAGGCTTAACTTTATAGGTGTTTTGAACTCTCTCTAAATTATTACTCTAAAAAACTAAAATAAACTCTTCATTCATACTCTAAATAAGAAATCTCCAATTTACCGACTGTAAATGCCGATTTTATTATGTGAAGGATACAAAGTTACAGAATTAAACTCAAATTCTAAAGACATTTATCTGCTCTCCTCAAACAACGTTGCCATTCCTGAAAAAACAAACTTTTTAAAACATACATAATATAAATAGACAATCAATTAGGAAACATGTAATATAAAGAAAATGGTAACAGTGATCAACAGTTTGAGGTTAATGAAATATTATTTAGAGTTTTTAGTTTTGAAAATGCAAAGGAAAAATATTAAAGTCAAAATCTTGTTCAATAGACATACAATATTCGTTCGAGTGTGAAACAACTGCTTCTGGAAAAAAATGAATTTAAAACGTAGAGTTCACGATGAAACTTTGGATGAAATTATTCAAAACTGATAAGTTAGAAATGAAGCAGATGGACTTAGACGAGCCGAAAAACCTTCAGATAGACCGACGTCAAAATAGCTCACACCAGAGTGGGTTAAAATCGTGTTAATTCACAAATTGAGGCGAACATCATGGAACTCACTTTTGTGAATATTGTATATTGGGTACTTTTCCGTCATACACACACCACTTGGTACCTTTTTGCCTTGGCGAATTTTCTTGTAGCGCTGAATCGCCAACTTGGCTCAATTTCTTTGCTGGCGATAGTTGACACTCGCTTGATTTTTGGCGAGCTGTAACGTCAGGAGCTTGAAAACGCCAGTTTGTCTGAAAATACATGGCGTGCGTATGACGGAGCGCAGATGCTCTGCGTGTTATTAGCTAGTTATATAAAATTTTAATAAGTTTTCTGAATAATTGCTATTTTTAACTCTATCGATACGGGACAGTCTCATACACCTCTTCTATTGCGAATGATCGAATTCGGTGCAGTGGTTGTGGACCCTCTTGTTTGGCCAATTATTTTAAATATATAGATATGTAGCAAAGCGTTTCAGTCTTGTTCAACCAATTTTAAAGTTTCATCACATCTTTCACTCGTGTGCTTTTCCAAATGATGATGTTGACAAAAAAAGAAAAACGCTTACTATGAACATTAACTTCAAAGAGAACTTTCACTCTCGCCATAAGTAGCATGACAAAGGTTTTAGGCTGTCATATCTGTAAATTCCCGTTTGTAAAAACCTTTATGCACAAAATTCGATCGCGATGCAGTCAAGCCAGAAGAATACAAGGCCGACGGACAAATCTTAAGCATTATTATGCTACAATGTTTCAGATTAGAGGTTCAAATCTTGTGCATTAATTTTTAGTTTTCTGCAAGGAAATTGAATAATATCTTTCATTTTTGACAAAATAACGAAGAATTTGGAACCGCAAAAAATATATGCTAGTTTCGATATTTTATTATTTCACAAGAATTTTTCTAGTGATATCAGCTATATCGAACTTCGGAAATAAATTTTCTTTCAGAAAACAGGGAGTATTTTATGGAAATTAGAAATGACACAGACTGCAAAATATATTCTGTATGTTGATATGACCATTAACAGTTATAAATTGACTAAATTTTAATGAAAATATTATTTAAAAATTGATTAAATTAATTAATCAAACATTAATAAAAATTCTTAGTATTATATATAAAGGCGCATATGCAGCTATTTCTAATATAATACAGATACAAATAATAGATATACTAAACAAAAATTAAAATTAAAAAAGAAAGAAAAGTATAGATAAGAAACAGCAGATTTAAACATAATTGCTGTTGATGCAATCACTTGAGACTGTTGCGTTAGTACGCTAAAAGATGTATTGTCATCGTTTATGTTTAAATCTGCTGTTTCTTATATATACTTTTCTTTCTTTTTTAAATTTAATTTTTGTTTAGTATATCTATTATTTGATAAGACCATAGTATTTTTGGCCAAAATCTTTCTGCAAGTGATGAAAAAAATTGAAGGAGATTTTAACCTGCAATTCGAATCATCAAAGCATGATAGGCTTGATTCGTCTGTGATTATATTATTTTTAAAAGTTCATGCTTAATTCGCGAAAGCAAACACAACATGTATTTAAAGTTGTTGCAAACGCACATGTGTTTTAATGCGTTAACTAATACAATGAAAAGTATTGTTTTTAAATATATTTAAAAATAATTTTTAAATTTAGAGAAAAAATTGTATGGCAATAAAGTTTTGTATCATTACAAAGCTATTTTTTGCATTATAAAGCGGTTTAAAAATTATATTACTAATATGATAGCCCAGATCTGTCTCTCGGTAAGGCTCTGACGTCACCAACAATAAAACTCGCGCCACAGCACGGCGAGACGTTAAACAGCATTATTTCATTGTTAGAGAACATAAATTTCAGTAATTTTAAATTTAAATGAGAAATTGTCTTTATAATTTCAAATTTAATAGCTCGGAAATCGTGAAATAAAATTTATCTCACAAGAATTTTTCCCGAGAAATTTTAAATTATATTAATCATATATTTCAAATTAATTTCCGTTTTTTAATAGAAAGTAGAAAATCACGTCGTTGGTATATCATGCGCGTGATTTAGTTTGGACGCCACGATGCATCTGATTATGTATTGCAATCGTGATGATATTATTTGATAATATTTTTTGGCAGCGTTTGACAAGCAGAGAAGTGCTTTCTTTTGATTAGAATTTCGAAAAAGAATACCTTTGAAATTTTAACTTTTGACTTACGTTCGACAAGCTGAAGATTTCGTGGTTATTGAATTATAATAAAATTGTTAAACAACGAAAAATACCTCACACGTAATGTTGTTTACCAAGAGGTTTTTTTGAATAAAGAAATATGTAAATAATATGTTAATAAAAAATATTTCCTGTCATAAAACATAAATTTATTTTATTTGTTTTCAATCAACGTTAACCATTTATCTCGCATATATATCTGTTTCAACACGTCAAAATTGACAGGAAATCTCTCGAATGAAGAGGCAATTTGCACCCGTCATACCATGACGGGTTATTTTCTAGTCTTATAATGGCATTGAAGTTTTTTTAATGCTTTGTTAAAATATGCCATATAAACTAGAACCTGCAGAACAAAATGATTAAGCCTAATTATCACATATAATGAATTTCAATGGCGGCGAAACGGGGGCGAGCTTCAATTTACGCGTCAATTTGACAAGGTCGTTATGCTTCAAAATTTATAATCTGTTTTCGTTTATCACGGAATTATTTTTCTTATTATACGGTTTTACGTTGGCAATATTTAATACAGAAAAGCGATAAGCCTCAGGAAAAAGAACGAAATTGTAAATAGTGCACGTTTTAGAAATTCCAATTATTCTTAGTGTTGCCAATGCCATTATATTATCCACTTCCTGTTTCAGTTTATTTGGTCATGTTTTATCGTTTGGCAAATTAATTAAAATGATGGCAACTTTTTTTCTGTTTAGTTTAATGTTTAAAAATAAATTCCGACTACGGACCATTTTTGCTAAGTCTTTGAATGTAAATAGGTTGAACACACGCTTTGATTGTAAATAAGTTGGAACACACACTTAAAATGGCGCCAAGTCGCCAAAGCTAATACAGGTAATACCTGCATATAGCTTTGGTGATTTGGCTCCAATGATATGCAGCGGCCAACGTCTTGCTTTGGCGATTTGGCAGCGTTTTAAGAGTTTGTACCAACTTCTAGATTTCAACCTGTAAATATTCTGTTTCTTTGTAAATAATTGTGCTTTTGTCCGTATATACTCAATGTTATGCGTTTGAATAAAAAGGATTAAAATCTACGATTACGACTACGTTTACAACATTTAGTTTGTGCATTCAAGAAATAAACAGTGGCGGTGAATCGGAAGGGGGCAATCGCCCCCTCCTTTTTTAGGGAAAATTAAATTTTTATTTCATTTTAGCTGCCTAAAACTAGGAATTATAGAAAAGCCACAGTGTTCTGGAAAATAGCTTAATTTTTAAATTTTATTGTCCGCTTCATGTACTCTCGGGTCTTTTAGATGTCTATAGATTTTTGAACCCTCACTTTTTTCCTCTAATTGCCACCACTGATAAATTTATTTGCTGGATGTCACATGAATTCACTTTCACATTTCATAACACATAGAATTTAGATTATGCAATTCAGTACAAATTTAAATTTGCTTATTTATCAATGATGAAAAAAATCGTTTGCTATCAAAATAGATTTAATACATAAACTTAGAAAAAATTTGTATTCAAAAATAAATTAAACGTATGTTGCTGTTTTTCAACTTCAAAACTGTAAACAACATACAAAAGAGCGACTTCAGAACTTTTACTTATTTAATTGTGAATGATATAAAAATAAAACGGATGTTAGTTTAAGTTGAATATCTTCTCAGTTTGTTAATACAGACTCAGCCGAAAGAATAAAAACGCCTTTGGAATTCCAACGAAAAAGAACGTAATGAATGGAACCTTTCAAACTGAAAATTGTGTTTATTTCTTTTGTTCGAATGTGATTCTGCTAATTTCAATTTTTAAACAGATTTTATCGTGAACTGTGCCGGATAAATTCGGAAAAAATTTGAACAAAAGATTCTTATTTGCCATTTTTATTTCTTTGCCAATATGATGGAATCTAAACGTATGATTTGCTAGATGTTGTAACTTGCAGCATATTCAGAAAACAAAAAGATTTTTTAAAACTGACTCTTCCAACTTTTTTTCTCTGAATAACAATAGAAATGAAGAAATCTTAAAATAAATAAAAGTCATTGTGGCTATGTATGTAGGTATTTGGCTATGTTCCATATCTCCTCCTAAAAAAATGGACGGTTTTCAACCAAATTTTGCACACTTATTATTTAAGACAAGGGGAAGACACTTATGAAATTTACAAATCAGTTATTTAGAAATTAACCGAAACCGTTTTTCCGTCGTAACTTTGGTGCAAATTGTTTCACAAAAAATATTTTTTTCCTTCTTAAAGTTCAAAATTTTACCTTTCCAATGATACAAATTTTTTGCGACTTTTCCTTCAATTTTTATTAATTTTTCAAAATTTAATTAATTAAATTATTGAATTGAAGCAAACGATTTTGAATGAAATTTATAAATTCTACGTTGCTAGGCAACGGTGAGACTTTGAACTACTCTGCCTTTGTTTTTCCGATTTTTCTGTTTATTTTGTAAATATTTCTTTATCTATTAATTATTTTCGTGCATTTTTTTCTTTAATGTTAATAACTTTTTCGAAATTTATTATTCAATGGCTGATGCAGTATATTTTTACCATTCATTATTGAAACGCCCAGTAGTCTGCCTAAGTGTGGAGTTGGCAAATACCTCAAACTAAAAAAAATCATAAATTTCCATTTCAAAAGTATTTAATTTTCAAAACTTATTTTGGTTTTATCAAGACTTTCAAGGAAGTACCTCGCGCATTTTGTGTTATTTGGATATGTTTTTATGAATTTGTAGACTTAGTTTAGAAACGACGGTTTGCATTAAAAATTAGTATTTTACTTTTAAAAATTTAAACATGAAAGTATTTTAATTTGATGGAGTTTACTGGCGCAAAAACTATTGCTGATTTTTATGCGCCAGACATATGGTGCGAGATCAAATATTAGTTTAATTCGGAGTTGAATTTAAGGATTAGTTTAATTTAATTTTAATTTGGAGTTATGCCGGGGTATCAGCAAATAATTATATGAAAAATGATAAGCTCAAAATCGCCAGATACTTTAATATAAGGAGTATTATAGAGGCGCCTAAGGAAAATTCATAGAATATTTACAAACGTGGTGCAGTATTAGTCGAAAAATGGGCTTTTGTACCATAAAAAGTCAAACAAACCGAACCCATTTTGAAAGAGACTTCCAGTACATTTTAGAGCGGGAAAAAATGGCGAAAAGATGGCTTACTCCATTCTTCCATTTTTATTTTTTCTCGCCATGCATAAGAGACAAGCAGGTGCCAAAGTCACTCAACACGAGGGCTTTCTCTTTCTGATTTTCTGAGAAAATATACTCCACTTTCTTTCCCACATTCCTTGCGGGTGACACTTTTAAATTGGGAATGATTGAGCGACTTTGGCTTCCCACGAATGCATTATCCTTCGAACCCTAAACCGAGCTGCTTTTTTCGGTCAATATTTGCTGCGCTGGGTCCAATATCCTTATCGCCTTTACCCAGAAGAATGGGTAACATATTTTGCATGGATGCGCATGATTTTGGTGTCAAATTCTGAGTCAGAAACTGACAGTAGATTCCTGTTTCGGATTTTTTTATTTTTATTTTTCTGGCAATGGTTTAAAGGGAAACAATTTTCGCCAAACTGAAATTCTACTTGCCAGGTAAATCTATTTAAACAGCTCAAGGACTCTTAGAAATATATCTAAATTTAGTTTTTAAGTTAGAAAAATAATTCTTATTGGAAGAAAATTATTTGGATGAGAGATTTGAAGAATGAATTCGGCTTATTCAAATATAATAAATACAAACGGGATAAAATATAAACAATGTAAATCTAAATAATTTTTCCCATTAAAAAATTCATTTCCTAATAGGGTTGAAAAAACATTGTTTATCTTACCCATATAAGCTAAATTTTTTTTGAAATAAAATGCAATCAACGTAAAACTAAATAATTTTTTCGTTAAAAAAATTCATGTCTAAACAGGCATGAAGAAGCAGTGTTTATCTCACTCAAGTTAACAACAACAGAAAAATAATTTGCTTTCTTTTCAAAAGTTCATCACTAGACATGCTTAATGAAACATTGTTAGTCTCATCCGTACGAACAACAATATCAAAAAGTTTTTTACCTATTGAAAAAATTCATAGCTGAATAGGTCTAAAAACATTGTTGAATTATCTTACAAAAAATTCATAAAAAAATCCTCTCTAGAATCGATTAAAACACAATATTTACCTCAAGCATAAAAGAAAACTGTTGAAGCGAAACTTCTAGAGGATAATATCAGAGAAGCAAATTTTTTTCTTTTTAATTTAAAAAAAAAATTATTTATTTACATCCCAATTTTTGAAATTTTGTTCATAAGAAAGTTAAATGTCACTGATTGTTTCAGATAAAAAAATTATATAAATGACTGATCTTAATATTACTAGAACACGGTTTATATCAAAAATGTGCTAACTGATTTCGTTATCACCTAACTGATATTGCTACGAATCTGTAATGCCGTTTCCCTTCATGTTAGTCTTTTGTTTGGAAAGATATATTTTCAGATATTCTTACCAGGATGCCAAGTCAATGATCCCCGACCTTGGCTACAGAAATGAAGGTTCAAGAAAATGCAATAATTATTGCCCTATCTCT
>BGPR01041348.1:0-13647 GCA_013235015.1 Araneus ventricosus | reverse complement strand
CGACTCAAGCACATGACATGAGACAATTATTATGCTGCATACTGTTTCGCAGAACACAACATACTGTTACAAAAATCGCCTTGTGTGTGTATGGTGTAAACAATGCAACAAGGAGGATAATGGAGGATGACGCTTTATTCACGAGTATTCTGGAAAACACGAAGCACAGGAACAAGAAAAACAGCACTGGTTCAAATAAGCAACACAGACAGACAGCAATTCACTAATAGTTGCACTAACAGCACTTTCATTACCCCTCATCGTCTAATAGCTTACCAGCTCGCACTGCCATTAAAACTCCAAAGAGAGATTCCAAAGGTGTTCGCACTGCAAAGACGATCCCAACCGATCAATACGTGACGATTAAACACGTTCGTGTTCCTAGCATGTCACTATTTATAGTCTCCCCTACAGGTCGTAACGTCATATGGAATCTTCTGGATGAATCCGGATCTCGGCCCCTAACAGAGATATCAAGAAAATTCCAGTAGTTTTGAGATCCCACATTTCGTCGCCAAAGTCGGAAAATGGTCGCCAAGGTCGGGGATCGATGGCTCCATTTCCCCGGTTTTCCCATACATACCCCTGTAGAACTCTCTTCCCAACCATAAGACATAGGGGTCTATTCTGGTACCCCCGGTTGGGGTGGGGGACGTCCCTTTTCCCGTTGTTAACGTGCGGAAAAAGTGACGTCTCCCACCCCAACCAGGGGTACCAGAATAGACACGTAACATTGCTGGGAAACGACTTTCCATGTTCGTAACAATTTGTAGAAAATTTAGAGATCATTTTTGACCCAACGACGTTTTAATTTTGAGAGTGCCCTATTAGCACAAGATATTGTACGTTATCTCTACGACGTTGTCCGGTATTCTGAATACCGTACAATATCGTGAAGATATTGTAACAATATTGTACAGCGTCTTGTGCTACTAGGGTGCTTTATATGATGTGTGAGTCGTGAGTACTGACAGCCTCGCTATCTTTGCTTTCAGGTGAAGAAAGGAGACAAAGAGCAAGTTGTTGTGAAGGCTGCTTTGTGGTTCAAGAATAGCGTCAGATGTGTTCTGCATTCAGATTTGACGCAGGAAGATGTCGATTGCGCCATGAAGAAAATTCGTGGCATCGTTTCATAAAAGCCCCCAAGCTGTAAAATAAATTCAATGGAAAATGGTGTTTCCTTTCCTTCATATAAATGATATTTTTACCCTCAAAATATATTAATGCCATTCTAAACATTACTCAAACGATTACTCATAAGTAGTGAAGAAGAAAGTAGGAGATTCGAAAACTAGTAATTGGAAACGAATGGGTAATGTACATCTATAATACAGTGTACCTTCACGAGCATGTTGTATTCATGCTTTTGAAGTGAATGAACTTGAACATGTTGAACTTTCAAAACAAAAGTAGCGATACAGTCGACGCTCGTTATAACGACCACACATTATAAAGACCGTTCCATTATAACGACCAGTGATAAAATCCCCACCTGTGTTTCACTATGCACTATGTTATTTTACTTCCGGTATAACGACCATCCAGTGTCGTCTAATCCCAATATAACGTCCGAATTCCAGTATTTTTCCAAAAAGCAAATGTTTCTAAACGTAAATCACCTTAATTATTGTATTGCCAAGCTTCGTAGACGTAGAGTCTTCAGTGTTACAGTTGACGGGGGGGAATTACCACTCACCACAGCGTGGAAATTAAAATAGCCTAGGATAAAAAAATGTTTCACGTGCTTTTGAGACTTTAAAATGTTTTTTTGAAAGGCAAGAAAATACAGAACATTATTTATCATCTTTGACTGAATTGGAAAATTACGTTTTGCAAAAATCACATATGCAGAAAAGACAAACAACTATTTCTGATTTTTTTTCTTTAGAAAATAAATGTTTTGTAAAAGTATACAACACCTTTTACTTTCTACTTAAAAATCTGCTTTAGAAATATATTTTTAATTGATAAAATTTTATTTTTAATACCAATGATGAAAAATAATTTTTAGTTGGAATCTCTTTAAAAATCGCCTATTTTTACGGAACTGCTGAGAGCACATGTGTACATCTTTTAATTATATCCACTATAGCGACCACTCGTTATAAATACCTTCTGCTGTCGGACGCAGAGGGTCGTTATAACGAGCGTGGACTGTATCACTCTTGTAATATACGTTTCGAGATAATTGAAAAATACGGCATGTTGCCAAGTGCACCATGATTTTGTAATGTGTTGGCCCCTCAGGGTCGTATTGGGCCCTCTAGGGGCTCTTAGGCAATGTATGTCCCGTGGCCCCCTCTTCCCTCACCACTTCCAAAACGAGATATTTTAGATACAGATTTTAATTCAATCTCTATCTAAGCAGTTTTAAGTAGCAAATTTTGACTAGCTGAAATAATAAACCACTTAAATGCGGATCACTTTCAAGATAGTTGGTTTAGGTATATCGCTTAAAAATAATGTAAAGTTAAAATTTAAAAGTAATTTTATACAAAATATTTTCAAAAAATGACAAATCTTTTTTGACACAATCTAAATATTATTTAACTTTAGGATCGGATTTTTTTAAAAAAATTAGAAAGCAACATATGTTTTTTAAATTTATAAAACATCATAATATAAAACTTTCAAAAGGTAATTAATTAGGAATGCTGTTAGAATATTCTTCCAAAATTTAAACGATACTTGATTTTAATTTGACTACGTACGAATGAACGGCCTTTGTAAATTAAATGAAAACACTAAATTATTCTGAAAGTACTGAAAAAATAAATGAATAAATACAAAAATCTCGAGGCCTCGGAACCCCTTAAGGTTGAGGGGCCCGTAGGCAATTGCCTACTTTGCCTATTTAATAATCCGGCCCTGGTCAGGTTAACGGAATCGTCTAGCCTAGGGGTGTTGGGCTCAATGCAATAAGCCTAAATTATACTATGCAGATTAAAAAGCGCTAGATGATTTTGGAGTTTGTCTGGCACATTGCAAAATAACGGCGCTATTTGCAATAAGCCGGAATTTTCTATACGCTTACGACATGTACATGATAATCGAATACAAATAAAAGAAAAAATACAGAAGAAGTAAACGATAGCGATAACAATACACCTTTTTGCGCGCTAATAAATAGAGCACGAGTTTTTTGTTGTTTAATTCTATAGAGATTTGTTGGTTAATTATAGGACAATATTGTTGATGCAATCACTGGATACTGCTGCGTGCATGAAAACCAATCCCACTATAGGCGCCTATGGGAATGTCTTTTACCACGCCAAGTTGATCATTGTGCCCGCCAGGGTTTCCGTGTTTACTTTGATTGGCGCGAAACTGAGTTTTTTCTTCATCGTGTTTTGAAAACCCCCCATCTTTATTTACAATTAACAACTAATAACAAATTATTTTCAACCTTAAGACACTCAAGAAGGGATTCATTATACTTTAAATCACACACATACACACAAAAAAACCCCTACAAAGTAGAAATGTTAACATCGTTAAAACAGATAGCATCTCTCGGTCGTCGTCGAAATAGAAAAACTTTACAAAGCATTTCTCGCCAAAAAAGCGAAATATCGCCAAATATTGGCATCGAAAACACTCCCCATAGGCGTCTATAGTGGGATTGGTTTTTATGCCTGCTGCATTGGGAGCGCAAAAAGGTGTATTGTCATCGCTATTGTTTACAGTATTTTTCCTTTTTTAGTATTTGATCATCTGTATTTGTATTTTATTGGAAGTTGCTCATATGCGCCATTCTGTCTAATGCAAAAGTTTAATTAATTTTTAATATATTTTATTAAATTATATTAATTGTAAATGTACATGATAATATGTTTTAGTTGACTCGGATATGCAAGATGTTCATAATTAACCTTCCAGTACTCGCGCATTTATAGGAGATACTTGCATATACATCGTATTACTTACTTAAATCGTTCTTTTAAAAATTTAAGTGCAATTTTTATTTATATAATCTTTGCTTGGTATGGAACTAATAACTACAGATTTCATAAATAAAAATTGCATTTATTTTTGGAAAACAACATGATATAAATCTCTACTAATAATAAAGGAGAATGCGTGTTTGTGTGTTGGCGCTCTAGAGAGCAGACAGCAGGATTTAGAATTACAAAATTTGA
Organism: Araneus ventricosus; assembly: GCA_013235015.1. NCBI lineage: Eukaryota > Metazoa > Arthropoda > Arachnida > Araneae > Araneidae > Araneus > Araneus ventricosus. The sequence goes on along the minus strand of BGPR01041348.1, from coordinate 9,508 downwards.
CCCAACCATACTTTGGAGGGTGGGAATGTGCACCTCGGAACCCTTTTTTTGAAATTTGAATTAGGATTTTAATTAATTAAAAATTAAACGAAATTTGGGCGTTTTTCCTTGTTAACTTCGTACCTCGTACATACGCGTGACTGCTGGAGGGTTAAAGTTTCACTATTGTTTGATCAAAAGTTTAAAAATTTGGAAATCTTATAATAGAATAAATAGGATTTTGTTTCCTGCAGAATAATAATAATTAATTCTGAACGTTACTAGTGTGTGGGGGAGTGGAGTTTTATTCTATTTTCAGATCCAAAGATTTTGGCTTTATGAAAACCCGAATACCTAAATGGGAACATAAAGAAAAATGTCTGTAGAATTTGGGCGCAAGAAATTCCTAGCGTTATTCATCAATCCAACTGCTGCAGTCCAAATTCACCATTTGGCGTGGTCTTAATGCCGGTATCATAATTGAACCATTCTTATGTGAAGAGGAATCTATGGCAGCACCCTGCCGTCCGCTACGAATTTATGTTAAGAGGATTTTTAGTACGGGAGAAGGGGTAAAACCGGGTACCTAAGACTCCAAGGTCTGTTGGGGCTAAACTATTCGACATAGAGCTTGTCAAATTTTAATAAAATATTCATTGTTTATCGGATTACAATACTTCCAAGAAAAGTCATAGTTTTACTACTTTTTTACTAATATTTTTATTAAAAAAAAGTCATACCACCTGTTTTCACTCCACTGGTGGGGGAAAACCGGGTACACATGTTAACTTGATGGCCGCCATTGGGGTTCTCCTCCAATTTTTCCATTTTGATTATTTCTTTTGTTATCTAGTTTTTTCTTTTATGTGTTTTGGCTATTTTATTATTGGGAAATTTTTGTTGGTTAATTCTTTAGTGGTGGGTTGGTTAGTTGTAGTAAAATGTATGACGCAAACACTGGATGCTGCTGCGTTTGGTGCGCAAAAAGGTATATTGTTATCATCGTGGATTATTTCTTCTGTTTCATATTTTTCTAGTTTTTTTTCTTTTTTTAAATGTTTTTTTTTTTAATTTTTTAAATTTTCTATTGTTTTTTAACATTTATTGTTTTAACATTTGTAATTTTCTATTGTTTGCTAACTTGATGGGAATTTAGTAAAACTCGATTTTCAGTGGAAAAGTTGCAGGGATTTTTATTTTGTATGACAATTTCAGAGTGTTAGTTACAAAATTCGCATCTAAGGCTGTTGTCTTCTTCCTCCGCGCCACTACAGCTTCCGCGGGTACAGCTAAGACAGTTTTCTACATTAGTTTAACCCTTCTCATTTATTTAAATTAGAAAATACATCATTAAAATATACACAATCAATGTCTGATGTCTTTTTATCGTCTTCATCGGAGGAATCATCAATACTGACTGTCCCGGTCTTAAGCCACTTGGAGTACCCGGTTTTACCCCGAGTGAAGAGGTTATAAAAAACGAAATAAAACTCACAAATATTGAGCTAAATGCTTATTGTATGATAGGGTATAAATCCGTAGTAAACGTGTAATAATCTTGACTAAAAATGGTTTTTAAAAGTGTAGTGATTTTTAAGTAAGGTTACAGAAAACGAAATAGAACCGCCCAAATACTGGAGTAAATCCTTACTGTTTGATTAGGTATGAATCCTTAGTAAACGTATAATAATCTGTATTAAATATAGTTTTTATAGTTATAACGATTATTAAGTAAGACAGTTTAAAATCAAACGAACATTAGAGAGTTGACGTATTAAAACAAATAAGCCTTCACAGACGCAGTGAATTTAACAGCTATAACACGCCACTATGACTGTTCCCTTTTCTTGAATAGTAGAGTGTAATTCAGTGTCAATAGCGCCAGAATCATGGGTACCCTGTTTTACCCCATTCTCCACTACTTATCGAGATTTTCAACAGGGTGGCCTATTAGTAGTTCCGACTCATTTTGGTGTTTGTATGAAAAGGCACCGTTTATCTCGTTAACATGAGAAATTTGTCAGTGCTGAAGACGACATATTCGTAACATTCCTGCTGACATGCTTCCAGTCATTTTAAATAGTGCGATATTGTTCTTTATCTCAGTTACAGAAGATGGTGGACAGCACTTTGAACTTGCACTGCTTGTTTGTAAGATACATTACAATATCAGTGACATTTATTAGAGGAATGTTGTTTTTCTGGATTCATCATTTTTGCCGGATATAAGATCCCGTGCCCTGTTTTGCACTGTTTCCAAGTTTGATAGCAAGTTGACTTTTGATCTTGTACTGTTCGAGTCAGAAAGTGATCGAAGTCTCAAAAAGTGAAAAAGTCTCAAAGTGATGCATGCATCAATCTCGCATCAGCAATGCGTTCATTCAATATGCATCAATCTCGAGCAAAAATATTCACTGTTTTTGCTAGATTCTGTACAATTTTTGCCTCAATTAACCACTTTTTAATCAATGATCCTACTTAATAAAGGGAGGTCTGATTCGGACTTCACTGCAAAGGGGCCATTCTGTCCAGTGTTTGACAAGTCACAGTTTAATTACATTGGACTGTCTGCCTGATGTTGGTTTTTTGGATTAATCATTTTTGCCGGATATAAGATTCCGTGCCCTGTTTTACATTGTTTCCAAGTTTGATAACTTTTGATATTGTACTGTTCCTGTCAGAAAGTGATCAAAGTCTCAAAAAGTGAAAAAGTCTCAAAGTGATACATGCGTCAATCTCGCATCAACAATGCATTCATTCATCAATCAATCTCGAGCAAAAATATTCACTGTTTTTGTTTCATTATGTACAATTTTTGCCTTAATTAACCACTTCTTAATCGATGATCCTACTTAATAAAGGGAGGTCTGATTAGGATTATTTCACTGCTGAGGGGCCATTCTGTCAAGTGTTTGACAAGTCACAGTTTAATTACATTGGACTGCTTCAGTTTTTATTTCCTAAATTTTTTACAAGGCTAATGAACCCCATCGGAATGTTTGCAACCTTTCTCTTCGCGTGCTGGAAAGTCTTTTCCTTTTAAAGTCATATTTCAAATCCCAGAGAGATGACAATAATGAATGGGCCCTTCTCTTCTGGAGCGCAAAAGCTTTTCATCTCCCAATTAGAAAAGTTGACAGCTGTTCTGTAATCGCGTGAGGCCGACGCACGTCAGTCTCGCTGACGCCTTATCGCTCGCCAGATAAGACAGCCGGAAAAAAAGATAGCGTCGGAAAAGGGAAGGCAGTTCCACGTTCAGTCTCTTGCTGTCTGCTGAGCGAACAAGATGGTGCGAGAAGTGGATCTGAGGAGCGACACGGTGACGAAGCCGACTCCCGCCATGAGGAAGGCCATGGCTGAATCCTTGGTGGGGGACGACGTCTACAAAGAAGATCCTACCATTAACGGTGAGCCTTTATTTGCGACACACTAAATCAGGGGTTCCCAAACTTTCTTCTCTCGCGTACCCCTTGATTAGTCTTTTTGTTTTCGCGTACCCCTTGATTAGTCTTTATTTTCGCGATGACTGCCTACGTTCGGAACAAAATTTTTGAAAAATTGTATATTTTAATAATTTTTTGTTTTTTTTATATGCATTATCAATTATAAACACAAAAAACACCAAAAAAAGCTTTATAAATATAATATTTTTTGAGAAATATGGGAATTTGTAGTAAATTTTAATGAAATTTAACCATAACAGTTAACACTCTACATCAAATTGTAATGCAGCAATTCTAATTTTCTTTGCACACAAGTTATAGATGACAATGATCTATGAAATGAACTAAAATCTAAGAAAAAAATTGAAATGCAAGTAAATTAGAGATAAAAATATGTGTAAATATGCATTTTTCCATAAATTCACAACTTAATTTTTCTAAAAACACATGTAAATTAAAAAGTATTCCTCAAACAACAAATATTTTAGTTCATTTCATTGCTTATACTATTTTAAACATGTGCTGAAAATTTCAAGTGAATATCTGCATTAGATTTTGAGATATCATGTTAATGGTGGGGAAATTTTATCAAAAATACAGTTTGGAGAAAATTGCATTTAAAGATTTCCTTTAATGTAAAAACATGGTTCCTGTTATGAAAAGAGTTCAATATTCACTAGGATGATAGGTAAAACCTTTCTTTGACTCATTTTGTAAGCACTTCTTCCTGCGCTGGGCAGAAAGTTTTTTACGATGTGTTTTTGCTGTCGACAAAGAATGACTTTTCGAGTCATGAATTTGCTACTTTTCCGCCTATGTTCCTACCGCCTACATTCACAGCAAAATATATGAAAAATTGTATATTTTAATAATATTTTGGGTTTTTTTATATGCATTATCAATTACAAACACAAAACACACCAATGGTTTTCATAAATATAATATTTTTTGAGATGTATGGGAATTTGTAGTAAATTTTAATGAAATTTAACCATAACGGTTAACACTCTACACCAAATTGTAATGCAGCATTGCTAACTTTCTTTGCACACAAGTTATAGAGGACAATGATCTATGAAATGAACTAAAATCTAAGAAAAAAATTGAAATGCAAGTAAATTAGAGGTAAAAATATGTGTAAATATATTTTTCCATTAATTCATAACTTAATCTTTCTAAAAACACATGTAAATTAAAAAGTATTTCACGAACAACATATATTTTAATTCATGTCATTGCATATACTATTTTAAACATGTGCTGAAAATTTCAAGTAAATATCTTTCTTAGATTTTGAGCTATCATGTTAATGGTGGGGAAATTTTTATCAAAAATACAGTTTACTTTTCCATACAACCTGGACAGCATAACATTGTCATTAAAATTTCAATGTTCATTACACGATTTCAGAATAATTTATTTGGTTTTAATAAATCTTTAGCTTGAATAGAATTGTTACCACCAAGTTTGAAGAACTTGCAGTGATAACATTAGTAGAAGCAGTTGTCCCATGAGTAACAGTAATTTGTTCTGCACGTGCAGATTTATACCGATTTCCAGCAAATTTTCGCTTCTTTTAAATATAGTTATTCTTATTTTCTGTTATTTATAGACTTTTATGTTGAAAACCACAAAATTTTCAAGCAAAATTCGAATTTTTAGCTCTTAAAATGGGCAAAATGAAGTTAGATAAGCAAGCACAGAAAATGTAAACAAATCAAAATAAACAGACATGCAACTGAATTGTGTTGCCAATTTTATCCAAAGAAATAAGTAAACGGCGTGCGAAAAAGTTGTGGCTTGTCACTAGTAACATAAAAAATAACTAAAAAATTTAAAAAAAGCAGAAAAAGAGCAGACAATTGCAACTTTAAGGCCACTTCCGGTTTCGGAATGCTACTTCCGGTTTGATTTTGCTTTAGACAAAGTATTTTAAAATCGTTACAACTTTTTTTCTAATTCACTTAGGAATAAAATGTAAACGGATTTGGAAAGACGAAAGTCTGAACTACAAGAAAACGTCAAAAAATAATATTCGCCAAATTGGTCAAAAATGAGTGTTTTCAACGTAGTGTAGTGTTTTTATTTTCGCGTACACTTCGATTAGTGTTTTTATTTTCGCGTACCCCTTGATTAGTCTTTTTATTTTCGCGTATCCCTACATTCATATCCCCCTCCAACCATCCTTCTATACAAAGAAGTTTTTATCAATAATGTTAAGGACCTAGGTAAGCTTAAGGGTCAAATGACTTTAATTAATAACATTTACAGGACTTGCTTTTGATTTTTCATTTTATTCCATTTTTACTTTCTCGTATACGAAGTATACAAAGAGAAAGTATTGTATTCGTCAAAAAATTCTAACTCGAGATTTTGACGAATCTCCACGTTTTAGACCTCCCCGAGTCCGAAAAACACAATTTTGGAATTATGTCTGTCTGTGAGCACGATAACTCGAAAACTATTAGAGCTACGAGGATGAAATTTGGTATGTGGTCTTTAAACATACTTTGTAGGTTTCTGTCAAATTTTGGACAAACTCCGTCAAAGGGAAGTCTGTCTGTCTGTATGTCCGAAGTCATGTGAACACTATAACTCAAAAACTTGAATAGCTAGATGAATAAAATTAGGTACACGGTTTTATCGTCATGAATGTAGGTCCGTATAAAATTTTGGGCCAAATCCGTCAACGGGTTGACTGTCTGTCGGTCTGTATAATCGCATACATCAATGATTTTGCTTAATATGCGCATTGCTTACATGCATTTTCGAAAAAATAGCAAGTATATACTGGAAGATATAAAGATTTTCTTAAAAAATACCAAATTTTCCCGTATGTTTTTTGCTTATAACATGCAGAATTTTTCACCAAATAATGCGAAACTTATAGAATACTTTGCAATGTGTTAGAGAAGTATTCCATTAAAATTTGAAGTCAATAATATCAATATTAGAAGAAATATGAGTATTTGTAGTAAGTATATTTTACAGCGCATGTGCGAGATATAGCATTATTTTTCTTTCACAATTTCAAAGCCAGATATATAGGGCAACATATATAAAAATTCCAGTCGAATACCATTAAGATTTAGAAAGATATCGGCGTTGCAGTCAGCAGAATTTCTGCTTCCCTCTAAGAAAAACAAAATGATGAGGGTATTTTAACAAATTTATATTTTTTAAACTTGAATTTTTGAATAATTTTATAGAATTTAATAAAGATGATATACTGAATACCAAGGTATACTTACAAGTAAAATTCATAATTTAAATTCATTTTTTGTTCGACGTTACTATCTGATGATTCAAGTTTAAAATATATCAATTTGTGGAAGACCCCTCATGATTTTGTTCGTCTTGGAGAGAAATTAGAAATTCTACTAACTCAATGCCGATATCTTTCTAAATATTAATGGTATTCAACAGGAATTTTTATATAAGTTGCCCTGTATATCTAGCTTTGAAGTTGTGAAAAACATTATGCTATGTCTCGCACATGCGCAGTAAAAAATTATTTAATAACAATTCTCATATTTCCTCTAATATTCATAGTAATAACTTCAAATCAATCGGATACTTCTCTTCTACATTGTCAAGTATTCTGCAAGTTTCGTATTATTTGGTGGAAAATTATGCATGTTATAAGCAAAACACATGTAGGAAAATTTGGAGATTTTTAAGAAAACCTTTATATCTTCCAGCATATACTTGCTATTTTTACGAAAATGTATGTAAGCAATGTGCATATTAAGCAAAACCATTGATTAAATTTGTAAATCATTATCAGTTTCCTGTGAAACAGGTGAGCAAAGATTTTTTTCTTCTTCATCAATTTCTGGTCGGTCCTCTAAATGCTCTTGTGACCGAATCTTCACTGTAAAATGTGAGTTAGAGTCTATTCTTTATATGGTCGAAGTTCAAGGGCAGCTGGTCGAGCCTTTCCGGAGAAATTCTAAGAAATGTGAAAATCCGGAAGTGTCCTGATACTTTTGATTATATAGTGTATCTTAAAATATGCAAACTTCAAGGACCTCTAGTTTACGAAGCTAAAACATTTTTCCAAACTTATCAATGATATCACTAAAAAGTGTTTGCATTCATATTATCCTCACCTATGAACTTCAGATTTGACAATCGTCTGCCCGTTCGAGTTCATAGAAACACGAGTCCACTGTATGAATAAGCAGATGTTGGAGTTTGTGTTAAATAAATATCTGAATTTTAATTCGTTTACATTTTCTTATGTTGCAACTGAACCTTTCTCTAGAACGAAAGGCTGTTTTAAATAAATAACTGCTCGTAAAAGACATAAATAACTTACTGAATCTAATGACCAGGATTACCGCTATTTTAGAAAAACGCAAGAGATTTTCTCAGCTGTTTTGTAAAACATATTTGCTTTTGTTTTCACAATAATGCGACTTATTTTAAAGTTTTTAGAAACTTTCGCATTTTCTCTGGCTTATAGAGTCATAAAGAACAGAAATCGTCTGCGTTCTTTTTTCGTTTGTTCTACGCGCTGTAAATCGTCTTTTTGGAAGCTTTGGAGGACAGATTTCTCCTGCTAAAATTATCAGATATAGATCAGCTAAAAGTTTTAGGTGACATTTTTCCTTTTATTTCTCTTGCACCTGAAGTGAAAAGCCTTAGAGATAATAAATGATATTTATGGAAAATTTAACAAAAGGAGGATTTTTTTATACCAGTTTAAAATCAACATGTTTTTCAAACTCATAACACCAGTTACGATATAAACTATGCTTTTATGTGATTTTTCATAAAATATTTTCATAATTTCACTCAATAAAGAGACGATTTTTGGACACCAGCTTCTACTGTAGCATGCTTAGAACAAAAGAACGTTTAAGTATTCACTTTAACTACAAAAAATTATAAAATGTTGGTGCTGTGAAATTGAATTGAAGTTTTTTAATTGACATTTTTATTTTAGAATTGGAAGAAAAAATCGCCGCTTTCCTCGGAAAGGAAGCAGCCCTCTACGTAGCATCTGGCACAATGGGAAACCTTTCTGCCGGTAAGTAATCGCAAATCCATAAATACAGCTGTAATGATCTTTATTTTTCTTGCATTAAGACGTCTTATTCCGGTGTGATGGGACAAATGTTGTCATAGGACGAAAATAAAACAGCGGAAGGCAGAAAATAGTAAAATGTTAATACATTCTCGCATATAAAATAGGAAAAGAAATGTGCTTTTTCTTTGTCCCTCAAATATGTCTTGCTTTTAGATCTTACACCATGAAGATGCAGTTTGAACATATCTTCTGTTCTGAGAAATTTAATGAATGCGTTTCACGAATGCTGAATTCCTGGATTTGAAAATGCAAAAAATTCGGAATTCCGGCTATATCCGGACCATAATCACTCCTGAAAAATTTATAATTCAAAAAATGCATTTTTTTAAAAAGAAACTATTATTGTATTGTATTGAGAAACTTTCCGAGGTTATGACGATTTGCAAGGAAAACAACTTCAATAAAATACAAGAGTGACTAATAAAAGCGATACTGAAAATCTAAATTCTATATAATGAAGGTACTGAAAATCTATATAATGAAGCAAAGCAAAGCATGTAAATTTTTATAAATCCTGCGCAAATATCAGTGCAAATCAAATGATATAAACCAGACATAAAGAGACATAATCAAAATAATACTGATAATCAATTCTTGAATTTTTAATATTAGAAAGTAACATATACAACATTTCTGTTCCTCAAAGGTAAACTATCTAGGTTCAGTTTTGCTGATTCTGGTGTTTTTATCGTATTTGTATTAATACTGTCTGTCCACCACGAAAACTCTGCTCGCCAAGTTGTCTCGTCGACGGCGGTCGCTATAGCAACTGTTTATGTTTGGGAAGCTCGATTTCAAATAGGAGGAATCCGACGGAAGTAGGGGTTTTATTTTATTCTTGGTGCCAGTTTGCGGCTGTAAAAAGAGCACATCATTCGTACACTTCTACCTACTCGAAATGGATTCTTCCTAAGATAACCTGTTTCTATAGCGACCACTGTCAGCGAGACAACTTGGCGAGCAGAGTTCTCGTGGCGGAAAGACAGTACTG
>BGPR01041346.1:0-13648 GCA_013235015.1 Araneus ventricosus | reverse complement strand
AGTTGCTGCATTGTGGAATAACATTACTGAAGGACGAGTTCGAAATGCATAAACTCTCCAGTCCAGTCATCGAAAGTCGAGACGGCAGAAAACTGAGAGGGTCTGCCGGTGAGTGGACTTCTAAGCAGTTAGATAACCCGGTATTATTGGCCAGAAGGTACCAGTGCGGTTTATTTCCACCGCATAAAAGCAAGTGGACCTTTGATAAAGAATCCAGATCACAAGAGTATTTAGGAATTATATCGCGAATAGCGACGAAACAAAATTCAGACAGTATGAGGGAGTAACAATATGGAGGACACAAGAGAATGCATAAATGACTAAGAGGAAAACATCAGAAAAGGTTGGATAATATTCTTAACGATTAATCTGAAGCTGAATGCCGAAAATATAAATAAATCCGTGCAGTATTCTTCGAGCTTCTAATGCACTATTTCAGACCTTCGCTAAGATGTAGCTGGTACAAATAGATATATATTCAAATAAATACTAATGGTACAAGTGGTTATCTGTAATGAATCTTACTGTAAATCAAATAAAGGACTTTTCCACGTAAAGATCTGACCTTTGTAGAAATAAACACATAGTACAATTCTCAAGAAACGAAGTGTTATATACAGAGGTCACTCACTGTAGCACATTTTACTCTGAAGAAATTTTCGAAAATGCAAACTGGCAGTATTTCAGAAAGTTTTCTAATGGAATATTTCGTAGCCCAGACTACACGATAAAAGCATCTAAATGAAAGAAGTATCATGCCCAAATTTTCAATGGAAGAAACAGGGTTATTAGGTTTTGTTGTACATTGTGTGGAGGAACTGAACTGACTCAAGATTCATCCATCAAAGATTCAATCTTTTGTGAAAAGAAAATATAAAACAGTAGCACACAAGCAAATTCAAGAAACGAAAAGGTTTTAGTGACGTCAGAGGAGTGTCTTCACTGCTATGGCTGAAAGCATTTCCAGTGGCGTATGAATTATGCCTGAGGACGCATTGCAGCGTCCCAGTCTTAAGGGATATACTACAGACGAGGAAAAGTTATGCGTGGCCACTTCAAGCTCAAATATGATATAGAATAAGAACTTTATACCAGGCCCTAAGTGACTTGTTAAACCTATGGTGTACCATGCTCCTGAGACCTGGGGAAATGCAAATGATCATGGCAAATGATTTTCGGTTAGGGGCCTTAAACTGCCCAGAGCCAGTCTCTCATACCAAGAAGATCCTGCCATTCATAAACTAATGAAGCATTTTAGGAGGGTGGCAAATCACATTGTACTGAATGTTGTTTTCTCCTCAACGCCACTATTCTCGATATGCAATTTCTTGAATATCAACGTGAGAATTTGTCGAAATATATGACACGGCACCATCTAAACATTTTTTTAAATTCCATTTGAATTCATTTTGACTGTATTTATGTAAAAGAACTCAATATCCCTACAAAAATCTTTGAGCTCTTTTTCTAAAAGCCAGAAATTTAAATTTTTTTAAAATTTTAGTTTTTAGGTCCCTAAGTATTTTTAAATACGTGCATATTTTCACAAAATTTTTTTTCCAGGGTAACTAATATGTATCTATATAAAACTTGCTATGGATTTCTCCCGCTGATAATATTGAATTTATTATTATTTTTTTTATTGTTTAACACAAAAAAATTCTCTAAAATGCATTAATTTTGACCTTGAACATTTTTAAAAAAACATCTAGAGGTAATTCCATAGTAAGTTGCAGAAAAAAACTTATATTTCAGAACAAAACCAAAAAATTTCTATTACCTAGAAATTTGTTTTTTTTTTCCTAGCTTTCTTGAAAATGGTATGAGAAAACTCAAAATATAAACATGAGAAATATGAATTTCAAAGTCTTCTATTCAGCAATAGTATGATATAAACTTAGAATAGCCTGTAACTTTTAAGAAAATGTCAATTAACTATATAAATTACTAAAAACTTGCAAAAAAACTTGTTAAAATAGTATATTGTCTCTGTGTGTATGAATGCATACAGAAAACAAACGAATGATCAATTTCACAAATCTTAATTATAACAATTTTAAAATATACATATATAGTAGGCATCTCAGAGCTGATTAAATGCAAATTTTGGCTACAAACATAATTCTACAACATATATATAGAAATATAAACACCCTTATTTACATTTAGAAAAGTCTCAATGTATCAAAATACTGTAAACCAAACGAAAACTCTAATTTAAAATCTCTTATCTATGTAAAGAAAATTATCATAATTATAAAAGCAATTAATATATACAATTGAAGAATTCCACTAATAATTTGTCAAATACTAAAAGATTGCAATAATTTTTCTTGTAATTTCATATACATCACAAAATATCACCGAATACAATTGTAAAATTTCTAGTATACACCTTTAAAACAGTTGGATGTTCATACAAATAAATTTCAGGGAATTTCTCATTGTTCAATCAGTTATAGTTACGGTTTATTATTTTCATAAACATCCAATTTGGAAAATGCCCTGCTTTGTACAAAATTCCTGGCTCTACAAAATTATCTATTTCTTTGTGTTTTGAGACTGCACAAAAAATAAACTTCAAAAAATAGAATTTTAAAACGCCACAGATAACCTGATGTAAAACAAAAAAACAGAGTGACTTACTTCATTTCAAGAATTCATACATTTGCGAGTTGCAGAAAAAAATAATAATTCAGTTATTTGTGAGGTCATTCTATGACGCATCCAGTGGTATGTGGGTGTAACATTTCTTTTGTTTACTCTCCTATCATGTATCGAAATTCTTCAATAACTTAATAAAAAATACAGATACAGTTTCAAATTTTGTATATATTTAGAATGTAGAGTCGTTTATGATATGACACAAAAAAATTTGAGATGATTTTTGGGTACCAGTCGCCTAATAGCCTCTTACTAGATAACCTTTTAAATGTATGTAGTTATTTTTCGATTACTCATAGGGCTCTATCAGGTTATTACTTTCCTTGAGGGAGCCAACTCCTGCTCACGCGGTTTGTGCCAGCTGCTGCTTGGCACACTTTCCGACTGTCAAACATGGTTTTTATTGTGACCTTAGCTTGACAATGAACTTCAGTGCATGATATTACTAAAAATTGTGGTGTCTGAGCAGCCACTGTTTTAAAGGTCGGTTGGACGGAACCCGTACTGCTTTCCGTGGCTGTCCACAAAGTGTGTTAGCAAAATGAGTTTTGAGAAATATGTTTGATCTGATTTTAGTTCCATGGTTGCTTTTCACCAAAATAAATACAGCAAACTTTGTAAATTTGAAAAATTAATTTAGACAGAAAAGCAACATGTGCTCATGATGATGTATGTAACTGCATCATATACATGTTTCTGAATGAAAATGCTTCGAAATTCAAGGTTTAAAGCGTGAAGAAAGATCGGAGTTACGTCTGGCAAAATGACAACAACGCCAGAAATGCTGACTGATTACAGAAAGAACCGTATCACGGTGTGATTACGGTGATGTACATAACATAATAATTATTTAAATAAATGCAAAAAACATTATTTTCTTTTGAAGACCTTTTTACCCAATTTCTGCTAAGGTCAGGGTAAGTGAAAGTCGTAAATTATATTAAAAAACTGGTTTTCATGGATAGTCATCTAGGAATAATATATTTCTAAGTGTTGATCATCACAAAGTTCTCTGATGCAAAAAAACAATTAAAAGTCACTTTTACCAGTAAATATATTGTAACATCTACTAGTCAATATGTCTTAAATTAGATATTTCTGTGTAATGATTAATAAAATTTTACTTTCTGTCTAATTTTCTGCTTTTCCACTTGTTTCATGAACCACCCTTTTCTTTTCCTAAATCATTATTTACAAGTTCTTTTCTTCTGTTTATCTGCATTCTTTTCCATGTCCATTGAAAATGGAACTACGCGCTAAATTTTTCTTCGACTGATGGGCGTTGCGGCAACTTTGTCGTTTCGAAGAGTTTTCGTAATATCGCCGTTTATCATATGCCTGATCTAATTTTCATTTTTTGATAGATATTTTGCAACATCCTGTATATCTTTTATTATACAAAGAACAAATTCAGTAAGGAAAGTTCTATAAACATTAGAAAATCACCGTCATGTATATGGCAAATCACTTCATTGAGAGATTTGCCTCGCGATCTGATGTGTTGAAATAGATATATAAGTGAGAGGGAATGTTTGTTGACTGTTTTAAAATCGTTGTTTTGATGAAATTATCAAAACTTTTATGACTTCCATTTTAGAAGCCTTGAAGAACCAGTTGTTCTAAACTGTCTGCCTTTCACCTCTACTGCAAATTTACAAAATGGGAGTGACAGCTGTTTTGTTACTCGAACTAGGCATTATTTGCAGCAATGAAAACCTTTAAAATGCATTTCCTTTCTGAAGGAGTAAAAGATATTTTGAGAAAACTGTCGACCGTACTCTCAAACACTTATTCAAGTGCATTGATATGAAATTTTCTGAAGATCTTGTAATATGCTTGAGATGCTTTCCCAAAACTAAGGTCAATTTTAAAATCAAGCATTATTTCTTTTAAGTGCTTAAATATAAACGAAAAGCATTTTTTTATGAAAATTACCAGTTTAGTAACGACAACCAGCTACATCTCAAAACTTTGAAGCACAAGAAATATTTAGAGCATAACACAGGTTATCCGTCATGTACAAAATGCACAAGGATTTATGTATGTATTTAGAATATAGTTATTCATGGTTTAGCGCAAGGCAAACATTTCAGAATACTTTTTCTTCAAATTTCAGTTTTTTTAAAAAAAAAACTAATATTTGAAAGGATTCATTCTATAATACTTTTATAATTAAATGATATGCAGTTGAAAAAATAACATATATAAGTGAAGTTTTTTCAAAAAATGTCTGAACATTGTTTATACCTAACATTGATTGGAAACAAATAAAATAAAACATGTAATTATGACAGAAATATTTTTATTTTACTTATTATTTACATATTTTCTCTTTTATTCAAAAAAAACCTTTATAAACAATACTAGCGTGTAGTATTTTCGTTGTTTTAACAATTTTCCTTTAAATTGGATGCCTTTGTAAATTTAACGTTGCCAAAAAAATATTATGAAATTATATCATCAATGATTAAATTAAATACCATATGCATCGTGAAAGGTCCAAACTATATCACGCGAATGATATACCAATTGACGTAATTTTACTGCTTCGTATTGGAAACGGAAATTGAAATATATGGATTAATAGAATTTAAAAATTCTCGGAACCATCGATCATAAAGTGAATTTTATACATCAATGTCGACAGCAAATTTTATTTCACTATTTTAGAACTATTAAATTTGAAATTAGAAAATGACAATTACTTCCTTTTTTTAAATTTCGAAAATTACTGAAATTTCGTTCTCTTAACATTGAAATAATGTTGTTTAAAGTCTCTTGCTATGGCTAGTGCGAGTTTCATTGTTGGTGACGTCAGAGCGTTACCGAGAGATTCATTTTGCTTATGTATAATTGGTTTGATGCAGGAATAAAATAAATAATTGAAAATAATTACTTAAAAGGTGCACAAAGTGCAGTCCCAAAGAACAAGGTATCCTAGGAGGCAAAAGAAAGCTTTTGTTCTAAATGTTTGGAAAACCTGTTGTCAGTAAGTGGTAAAGGTTGTCACAAAGGTTTCCAGGTATGACAAGGGCTAGACCTGAAAAGGTAAAGTAGTGTTCAAGTAGTCAACAAGAAACAAGGTTTTCTGTAAGTGTTTAGTAAGATTGCACAAGCTTTTATTATAAATCTTGTTTCAGTTTTCCCTGCTTCTTTCAAACCTTCAAAGAAGTTGTTATGTGGTCCTCCTTTCAGGGACAAAGAATCCTCGAAGCCGTACTCCTGCCATTGTCCACCCCTTAGAACTCCCTCTTCTGACGCCGCCCAACTTTGAGTTATCTGGAATGTCGAACAATTAGATCAACTAGGTTCCAATTAAATCAAACTAACTATTAATTACCAATTTTGTTAAATCTAATTTTCGTTGAACTTATCATAATGATCTGCCAGATCACAAAATTATTCTCCAAGCCAGGGATCGAACACGCACCAGCAAGCTGGAAGGCAAGCGTCAACTACTATACTGATGGCTACACACGATGGGGACAGTTGGTTCAAAAAAGCTCCATGTCAATTTTATGGAATGGTTCAGTGGCTTCCGCGGACTTGTTGTTCAAACCTTATCGGTGAGGTAGTTCATAAGAAGTTTCCATGTAAACATTGAGGTAATGGTTTCCGAAAACGACTGCACGTAGTTACTGCGTACAGCCCATGGTAAAATGGCAACCTTCCGCATCCCTTTGCTACCTGATCGCCACAATGCATGGTTTAGATCGAACAAATAAAATAAGCAATACTTTTTGAGATTTTTTCATAAAGTGTTTCTTAAGGTTTAATATTTTACCCACAGACTCTAGATAAAAAGTTGGTAAAAGGAATTTACTTCAACTGTATCTGTGAACCTAGAGTCTTCGGAAATGGAAATTCCATTGGTAGAAGTTACTATTTTTACAAAATCATTGCCAGGTTCCTTGAAATTACAGCTCATATTTTGATCCAAAATACCCTCATTGTTTATTTTCATTTCACTGCAACACATTGTACAGTAATAATTAAACTGCTAAATAGCTACATATTTTGTGAAAGAAAATGTGTATCCAGGCTGAAATGGTAAGAAAAAGGCCTGTTAGTGATTTGTTTTTCTTTCTTTAGAAATGAAGAATCAACTACACGAGTAAAAAAATGGATATTTTGACTGGCAGATCACTAACTACTCTTTCTTTTAAAATCTTTAAGAGGGAAAAACTCTTTCAAGAGAGAGATATCTTTTGTATCATTATGTGTTGTTATAAACAACTCTGCCGCTATCAAACACGTTAACACTATTTGTGCCCTCTTAAACTCCAACAAATAATTACATTGTTTAGAGAATGCTAGATTTAACATTGTTCGGCAATAAAAAATAAACTCTATTATAAAACAAGACTGAAAATCTGAAGATGCCCAAAATGGCTTGTAAATTACTTAGTTGGCATTTTAATAATAAAAGGCCTGTGTTCTTGATTGAAACCAAAAAACGAGAAGATCAGTTTGAACCAAAATGCAAAGGCTTCCAAATAAAGTTCACTATGGATAATTCATAACCTTCTGGCGCCATAATATCAGAATATGAGACATTTTATATCCATATTTACGGCACAGCAAGTCGAGGCAGTTGCTAAGTTTGCCAGACAGTTTGGTTTACCTATGTCTTCAGGAAGAAAGGAGATCAGAAAAGTTAAGAAGGACCTGAACAATTCCAATCACTTTCGCGCATCAGTAAACGTTGTAATAATAAGGACCCGGTGGATTCATTGTTTTCCTTGTTCCCACTGCTGGCTGGATCAGTAAATTGTCCATTTGAAGAAATGAATGCAAACATTTAATGTGGGCTACTATTCTTTGGATCGTTGAAACACCGGATGACAAACTGCAGTCCTGTAGCTGCAATGGTATCAATTTCAGTATTTTTTAAATTCTCCCGCTATTAATTTGTTTCTACTGCAATCGTTTCACTTTTTCCGAAAGTTTTAAACATACATTCCATTGCCTGATCCAGGAAGGTAAACTAACTGCGATCATAAGATGAAATACTCAAACATGAAAAAATTATTTTGTTGAAGACGGCAGTTTTAATTTTGTGCTATTTCGAAGAAACAAATGTTCTGTCATATTTCTGATACAGGCTGAGACTTGTGGGTATGTTCTCTGATTTATATGGTATTAAATGCTCGATTATTTAACAACTTTATTCTTTTAAAACAGTGTTCTTCGGAATTTATTTAGGAATATTCTTCATATTTCGTTTTTTATTTTATTTGTGTCTTTTTATGTCTGTATTCTTAGCTGCTTCAAGCGTTCACGAAGCTGGTAAAAGTACAAAAGACAATTGAAGAAAAGTTACTGAAGAATGTGCTGTTTCGATGTAGAGAATGACACCAGCGGCTAATTCTTTCTTTCGTGGCTCACGAAAATCCAACCTTTCACTTATTCCGTTTTGGGATTCTTCATTTCACCAAAGCGTTTGATTCCTATTGCTACTGGAAGCGTCTTGGATACTTCATGATTATTCAACCAACTTCTTATAAAACTTGATTTCACCAAAACCATCTTTATTCTTCTTCAAGGGGATTCTCTATCTCAGCAAAAGTTTAGTCTCCTAGCTCAGTTCAACAGCCCTACTCTTCTTCTAATCACTCACAACAATTTTTCTAAAACCTAGACTTACTCCAAAATCCACCTTTTCTGTTTCTAACAGAGGATCAATGCTTTAGCAAATCTTGATCCCTATTATAAGTCTGACGTGTTCTTCCAGATTATTCTAATGTTTTTTCCCCTAATCAAACGTGTTTATTGTACATCCTTGCAGATTGAAAAGGGGAATGAATCTTGTGTACTGGTTTGATAGCCACTATTACTGCAGATGTGCGACTGAAGTAAAGTTTGCAAACTCGACAAGATCCACTTAATTTTTAATACCATGAAAGTTTCTGATTTTTGAAAACTTTTTTGTTTCCTATTAGTTGAATTACGATTTAAATACCCTTGCAAACATTTGAGCATGATTTATAGGATAATGCATAATCGGTTAATATACATACAGGATATTTAGCCGTTATTTTTATTATATATATCACTGAGGATTAATATACAAAACCGTCTTATAAATAAGTTATGTAACCGCGGGTATTATATATACAGTACCGATTATCCAGCATGACGGATAGCACATCAATTATGTCGCTCATGAAGTGTGTAAATAACTTTGTCTCTAAACCTCTTAAATTTGCTTCCTAATTGTTAAATTTTGACTTTCCTTGTGATATTTATGCTATTTAAATTGTATAGTTCAATACACAAAATGTGAAATGTACATTTATGAGTATTTTGCTTTTCTCTGAATATTTAAGCTTGTAAAAACTGTATAGTTCAATACACAAAATGTGAAATGTACATTTATGAGTATTTTCTTTCCTATAATTTTAAGCTAGTAAAACTGTATAGTTCAATACACAAAATGTGAAATGTACGTTATAGTATGTTTTTTCCAACATTTAGCTATGTATAACTGTAGTTCAATGCACAAATGTGAAAGTACTTTTATGAGCATTTCCTTCCCTATAGGCTCTTGAATGACAGAGCTACAGAATAATTTTCTTTCTTTTCGTTACTCCAACACGGTATATTTCTGTCAAATGATTGGACTAATAAATAATGAAGGATCTGGTGAATGATTTGCCTTTACTTAACTGTTCATATCGTTTCAGTCGTCCATATATGTGAAGAATCCACCAAACAAAATAATCTCTAAGAAACGTTTTTTTCTAACCAACTTATTTTTTTCGTCTATATCAATCTATTTCGTTACATAGATCCAATGAATCTGTTAATAAAGCTATGAAATCGTTTGAAAACGCACTTCCTTTTCTAATTTTTTCTTCACATCAGGAAATGTAATGATACTACTTTCTAAAGTGATACATTAGAGTATTGACATGTAAAGTTAATGAATTTTTTAACTATAATTTTGTTTTATTTGTGTAGCCCCTTTCGGTGACTATTCTTCTCGACGGGAATATAATTTCAGTTGAATCTTTTATGCAGAATTTGATTTTTTTATGATTCCCTTAACAAAGTAACTTTAAATTTCAAATTAAGATATATATTTGCCAAATTATCTTTCAGTGGCTCACTGTTCAATTGTTCTTTTGTCTGTTCTCTTAAGCGGAATCAGTAGTATCCGTGTCGTGTAAATATAACAAAAATTGTCGGCGCCAACTTCAATTTCTTATTCCTCATGCAAAATATGCATTTCTTTTCTACATTAACCCTGTAATGACGTTTCGGGAGGGGTCGGGCGATCAGATGCTTTTCATTGAATGGCGAGGAAAACAGTATCGTTGTTAAAGAGTTAAAAGGCGCGGAACATCTCTTTTTCCTTTCGAAACTCCATTTCACTTACTTGACTCCATTAGAGACGTTCACTGAGACACGGAACAGAAAAAAGTGCAAGGCTACGAAAAGAGCGCGGGTTAAATGTCTATCGCAATTTACAGTTTGTTAAGGGAATCATGAATATCAAATTATGCATCAAAGAGTAAGTTGAAATTATATTCTTGGCTCTGCTAGAAAAGAGAAATCTGAACTTGTACTTTTATTATGAATTTTAATTAATAGCAGGGTCGGATTTAGCCTTTGAACGGCTCCGTTCAAAAGTAAAAAATTGCGGCCCTATGGAACTACAATGTAAGCATTCTAAAAAAAGAGGTATATGGTCTTTTATACATTTTTTTAGCGAACGTTCAAAAAATAAAAGTGTAACTCAGTAATTGACACAAATACTTATAATAACTTTTCAGTTAAAATTCTTCATTAAAGTAAACGAGTAGCAGGAGTATAATTCAGATTTTTTTACGAACTTTTAGCTCAGAGAATTCTCTAATTAATTCAAAAACATCTAAATTGTTACTCAGTTCATACTGAAGTCCTAATACAGCGAGATCTGACAATCTTGTTTGACGTGTTATTGTTCGTAAATAGTTCTTGATTATTTTTAGTTTGGAAAAACTCCCCTGATGCAACAATTATTGGAAGAGTTAGTAAAATTATTAAAGCAATGCCCAAGTTTGGAGCAAAATTCATATCTTTTTATCGATTTCAAAACCTCCAAAGGTGAGAAATCTTTTTCCAGTAGAGAACAAACCACTGATATTTCATCAGAAAGTTGCAAAGTTTATTTCCGATGATTTTCCATCTGTTAAAATGTTTTCCAAATCTTTGCAATTGACCAAAATTGCAGAAGAACTAAAATCTTTTTGTCAATATATATGATATAAAAAAAAGGAATAACTGTTGTGGTGTTGCTCTTGAGAAACTCCTTGTTTTAAAGAATTGAATGTAGTAATTATCTTTTTATTTTTAAGACCCTGAGATCTGCGATGAATCCGCTCTTATTAACAACTTCGGCTTGAAAAAATCTGTTAACTGTACATGCCGCAAACTTTGCATATTTTGCGATTGGAATGGACAAGCCAACTTTCGCTGCTTCCCTGAGGCTCATTTGCGTTCGGAATTCTTAAATACCTGGAAGATAAAGATGTTGACATTAATGAACTGGAATCAGTTGGTGTTAAAGGTACAGTAACAAACACAGGATGGAAAATGGCGTTATCGGTAACATAGAGCTTAAAATTCAGCACCCGCTGCAGTGTTCCATATGTTTACTTCATTTCAACAAGTTACCATTCAAACATTTATTTGAATATTTGGACGGAGAGACGATTGGATCAGCGTCATTTTAAGGAAAACAGGCAAACAACTGACTCATTGTGAGAAATTGCCCATTATAAAAGATTGCGGTTTATAATTTAAAATACCACAATTATTTTATTTGCTAAACTGTAGAAACCTAAATTTTTTCACTAAACTCTAAAATTGATCCTTTTGCGCGATCCCAAAATGTAGTGCATGGTTTTTAAATATAACTTCTCTGTCATCGGGCAACTAAAATGATGTACTTAGATGCTATTAGAAAACAAAATCTGTAGCTTGTAAAATGTTAGAATAGAGTTAAATATTGTTTTTTTTCGTCAATTTTTCCAAACTTTTGTATCTTTTCGAGAACTGAAGATTAAAAGTATAATTTTTTCCATATTTTCCCTTTGATTAGCACGGTAATACACAACATATATGCCTTATTCGAATTCGATACTCTAAAAAATCGATTTTTTTTTCAACGATTTGCTAAATGTTTTTTGTCATTTTTTCCAAACTTTAGGCTTTTTGCGCGATGTTGAGACTAAAAATATAATTTTTTAAATATTTTTCCGTTGATTTGCATGGTAATACACAACTTTCAATACCTATACTCAAAAAATCCATTTTTCCCCCATTTTTTTATTTTATAGTCTATGGCCAAATTATTAGACGCGCCCGTAATTTTTTGCATTATACCTTTGTTTAAAGGTAGTGTGTATAATATAAAGCAAATATTTTCAATTAATTGGCCTATATTTGATGATACGCCAATGCTTAGTGGTGCAGAACATCATTAGGATGTTTTGTAACGCCACCTGACATATAACGTCGAACATATATGAAAGGCTGCGAAAGTCTTAGTCGTTTGTCAGTTGCCCTTGCGATACTGATAAAAGGGGCTGTACAATCATGTATCAACAGTATTCTAAGAAAAATCAGGGCCCTAATCGCGGAGAAAGACAATCCGACTAAATATTAAATCAGCGGGAGTGTTCTCCCCTAAACTTTCTCGTATACTTCCCCAAAAAGGTGCCGTTTCCCTACCTCCATGAAAAAATTCGAACCTTCTGTTACCCAAAATCCAATGACTATCAGAAGGTTTCTCATTATAGTGATTGAAAAATATCTAGGCAAAGAATCAAATTCCAAGAGATGCGCCAAGATTTTCCGCTCTTACCGTCTCAAGGGCAAACTGACGTAATTCGCTCCTTTCACGTGCACAGAAGATTGCTTCCAGCATGCATGGACGTGGAGATAACGGATTGGTATCAATAGTAAATTATACAGACCGACAGACAGTGAACCCTTTGACGGATTTGGCCCAAAATTTTATACGGACCTACATTCATGATGATAAAACTGTGTACAAAATTTTATCCATCTAGATATTCAAGTTTTTGAGTTATAGTATTCGCATGACAGCGAACAGACAGACAGACAGACTTTCCGTGGCCGGATTTTGTCCAACATTTGATAGAAACCTACAAATTATGTGTCAAGTTCACATACCAAATTGCATCCCTTTGTCTCTAATAGTTTTCGAGTTATCGTGTTCACAGACACGAAGACATATAGATAGACATAATTCTAAAATAGTTTTTTTCGGACTCAGAGAGGTCTAAAACGTGGAGATTCGTCAAAATCTCGAGTTCGAATTTTTTGACGATTACAATACTTTCTCTTTGTATACTTCGTATACGAGAAAGTAAAAAGAAAATTACTTCTTTGTTCTTCATTTGTATTTTTTTAATAAAAATATTAATAAATTGCATTACTCTAACATCAAATCATTGATAGCAATTATTTCATAGTAACGTTCTTGTGTACCATTTCACAAACAAAAATTTTAATAAAAGACGCTTCATCTAATAAAAATATTTAAAATGTAATGTGCGGTGCGTCTAATAATTTGGCAAGAGACGTTTTTAAATTGCGTTTTTGTTACGTTACAAAAGCAAAGATAACTTTTCCGACCCAGTCATCTACGCTAAATCTTTCAGGAAAGGAAATCATTAAAGGGCTTTTAGAGCAACAAGCAAATTAATACGAAAAAAATCTTGTAACCTTTTCTGTAAGGCGATGTTCACCTTTAAGAAAAATAATGAATATTAAAAAGTGCATTATATCAACTAAATATGTCTTCTTTTGACATTTATTGATTCGCGTTTGCATTATGTCACTTTGAAAGCATGTTTTGAAGGCAAAACTTTTAGTAAACAAGTTGTTAATATGATAAATTTCCTGCATTGAGTTTAATAGAATGCTTCTTTTTTATTTCTGTTCCTACCGGAAAATATTGCCTCATATG
>BGPR01041345.1:0-13649 GCA_013235015.1 Araneus ventricosus | reverse complement strand
GAACCGACGATAAGCGCATAAGTTGAGGTCTATCTTTGCATATAAATACAGATAAAACTTTAATTAAAAAGAGATTAGGGAAGTAAATGTTTGGAGGGAGAGTATGCGATAAGGAGAGAGTTTTTCATATGTGTGTCGATACAAAATAGTGCAAATTTAGATAAAGGTTTTCTATAAAAGTTGTAAAAAATTGAGTTTTTTTCTCTGTCCATGGCTTCAAGAAACCAAACAAACGATTATGTGAAAAGTGATAAGTACATATTATTATGTGGTTGGTTAATTTTTTCTTTCTTGTGAAAAGGCATTGACTCTGAAAAAGAAAGACTTCGAAAATTCTGAAATTTAAAGGAAATAGAGGTGTTTTTAATCTTGGGAAGAAGAGAAATAAGTAGACGAACATGGTACATACGGTTCCCAAATCGAAAAGGTTGGTATTTACTCATCGAAAAGGGAAAAGTCGGAAAGAGTTTCGGTAGAAAATGGGAAAAAGTGTGTCATTGTTATAACCTGTGGATTACAGAGGGAGGAAACAAACTCGACTGATAGTTTCCAGGGAAAGTGGCAATTAATAGAGTAGGGAAAACATGCGGAAAATAACGGTTCAAACTACTAGTGGAATAAATAGATTGATTGACAAAAAAGATGTACTGGTAATTTAGTAATGAATTCCATGAAAAATATTATTAGTGCCCTGTGAACCTTCCATGCTCTGGTCGGTAAAAGGAAACATTCCCCTCTTGCAATACTGAAACATTATATTAACAGTTTAGCGAAAACAGGCACCCCAGCTTCCGGGTTAAATTGCGTTCGACTTCAAAATTCAATTTACAGTCGTGCCAAAACACTACAAAGTTACAGTACCTGACCACTGAATACGGGACGATCAAAATTAATTAAAAAGAAGAAATGTGTAATCATATTAACTGTTGCGAATTCTCAATTTCGAATTTCCGGAGGGGAGAGTGCTTCGCATCATGAAATCGGGGCTGTCGTAGATGAGCAGTCGTTTCTACTCCAGGTTTACGGGTCTATTCTGGTACCCCCCGGTGGGGTTGGAGACCGGGCCTTTTTCGCCCCGTAAACAACGGAAAACGGGACGCCCCCCAACCCAACCGGGGGTACCAGAATAGCCCCCTTAGGTTATCAGAGATTTTTGTCCTTGGTTGGGTTCGAAATCGGATACCTGGTATATGCAGTTCGTCACCCAACATATTGGGAAAAAACTATTTCCGATTCATTCGAAATCACCTCCAGCGATTCAATTGCAAAAACATTAAAATTCCAGTTATAAGATCACACTTCAAACTACTAACAAAACAGCTAACAGTTCAATCTTTGCTCTCCCAATTCCGAATATAACCATAAACTGGATTAAAGCTCACAATGGCCATTTCGGAAACGAAAAGACTCATCAATTAGCAAAAAGAGCTACGATAGAAGGAACTACTTTCAGTCTGAAAAACCCAGTTAGTTTCTTGAAGAAAATACTAACACAGTTGTCTCTAGAATCTTTCCAGAGATAATGAGAAGAAGGAACAGCTAGCTGTCACACTTTTGACGTGTTACCGAAGGTCGCGCGGATCTATAGGCAATTGTCCAGGAACGAAATTCTATTCGTAACTGGACATGGCCCATTTCCTAACTACTTCAAAAGATTCGTATTAGCTGTTTCGGGCAACTGCGCATGCGGTGACGAAGGCTGTCCAATCCACTATGCCACCGCCTCTCCTCTTACCCTCTCTTATCATTTCAAAACTCCTCAACAATGGACCTTATACACATGTCGTCATAGTCACGTGATGGCGGAACGCCGAAAGCAGCTGATCGGAGTTCGAATAGAATTCATAGCAAGCTAAAATAGCTATTTTTTCAGAAATAATAACAAATAGCCATAATCAATTATTCAATTAATGTGAAATATATTGAAACTCAAATATATTTGAAAAAAAAGCATTCAGAGATAAAGATTATGTATTGAGAGTTACAAATGTAAAAGAAAGTTTCGTCACACTGAGCACATCGTATTTCTGAAGGGATGAAGATCACAACAAACGACACTAGAGAAATAATTTACAGCAATAAAATTTACTACGAATACTTACTTACGAAATACTTTGTTAAAAGATTGAAGAAAAAAAAATTAATGAAATTTCAGTCGACAACAAATTGAGTTAATAAAAGAGGGCTTGCGATTGTTAAGTATTAAAACTAATATTCTATTATTTTTATCCAAAAAAACCTGCTTTATAGGCAATAATCATTAAAAAAACTGTCAGAAATATATACTATTAAGGAAAAATTTTAATTTTCTATAAAACAGTATTTACTATAAGCGAATTTTACATTTTACATAAAAAGTATCTATACCAAGTGTTACAAAAACGTATATAATCAACACAGAAGAAATCAATTTTTAAAAAAAGCAAAAGAAACTATTTCCATACAAAGCAAAAATTCATATATTTCGAGTTGTGACAATACGCAAGAATGCATCGTTGCACGAACCACTGTATTATTTCTGTAGCGATAAAGATTACAAAAAATCGTACTTAATCGACTATGATAGATAAATCGGTTTTTTCAATAAAAGTTTCTGACGAAATACTTCGCTAAAAAATCGAAAGTAAAAATTTAAATTGATATTTCAGTCGTCAATTTACATACCGATTATACATAGTAAAGAATAGGCGTTCACTTTGTTTATCCTGCCACAGCTGTTTTTCTATACTCTCGAACCCAAACTGAGCATAATATCCATTCTTTAACTTCCCTGGCTTCGAAATCTTGTCTCAAATCCACATGCAAGAAGAAGACTGAACCTCGTTATGGAATTCATACAGACAAATGAGCAGCTGCTTAGATGCTGAAACCTGATTTGTCATCATCGCCAAAATATAAACTCTAAAAGAACATTAGACATCCATGGATAACACTCCTTTTGTCCTTGATCCTGTTTCGCCATAAATAATTTACCCAGGATTCTATACAAGTTTATTCTTTTTTTACCTCTTCAGCCAGTCTTTGTTATTCTTAAATTATTTATTGATCATTCAAATTCTACTGTTATTCATCGCTACAAAAAGTATCTTTAAGTATTGTATAGCGACGGATTCGGAAACCCTCCGCGCTTTTGCGCATGCGCCGGGCGGAGTTATTTTCATCAAAATAGGGGGACAGTGAAGAATGGAAGGGTGGTGTTTACATTTTACTGAGCGTGATCTAACAAAGAACTGAAAATAGAATATGGAGGCCTTTTTAAGAGGGTGCCATTTTTTTTTTTTTTTTTTTCCCTTGACCAAATTGGATCGGCGATTTTTCTAGTCCATCTCCTGATGGCAATTTTACTTAATTTTCAAGCAGATTGAAACGAATTTTGGAATGAATAATTTTTTTAAACTAGGAGATAACAGCCTTTGTTGCTAAAAATCCCTAAACCTCGACAAGTCAAGTCAAGTTAACAAAGAACTCCGGAAATGCGCTCATATGATTTATTGCCTGACACCCCTTTCTGGTGTAAAATCGTTCAAAAGTGGTAGTCTCGGAATCCGTTGCTGAACAGTATCTCCTTTCTTTTCTTAAATGTCTTTTTAAGAGTTTATATTTATATCTTTTTTAAGAGTATGCATTTGTTGTTTGAAATGTTATTCTTTGAACCTTGTTAGCCTGTTTGTACGAGAAGAAGCGTGCGTGTTTTAATAATTTACCCCCATTCTTTTATTTCTGTTATTGATTTTCTTCCTTTTTTAAAAACTTTTTTTAATTATTAATAGTTATAAGCAAAAAGCAATAAAAAGGTGCTGAATTGCACTGCCATCAAACGTTTAGATTAGAAAATAATAAACTGCGTGCTTAACAACTGCAATTGCTATAAGAACGATCAGAAAAATCTGCGGGAGCGAATTTCTCGTATATTGCCTGATGTGACGAATTTTGAAAAAATTTTTAAGAAAATTTAATGTGTATTTTGAATCATTTCATTTTGACCTATTAGATTCAAAATTTGAAACAAACCTGCAATTCTTATGTAAGGTGCATATACCGATTTTCATATATCTACCTCCTTCAGCTTGATTATTTGAAAGCTATTTTCATTTGTTAGTTTTGAAAGTTACTTAACATTATTTTAAAAAAATGGAATATGATGTAAAGTCAAAAATAAACCCTACATGTTTTATTAAGTTATTACATTCGTTTGATTCTTAAGCTAACCTAAGGCCTTGGTTATGTTAATAAAAACTTTTCTTGTGGTAAGGGATGATTATAACGGGGGTACTCAAGAATAAAAACATCAATCAAGGGGGTACGCGAGCGAAAAAAGTTTGGGAACCCCTAGTATACATATATTAAAGATCATTATTCTGGAATGAATTCTAGAGACTTCACTGGATTAAAACGTTCCCCCCACACACACCTTTTCCCGAAAAAAAGTTTTCAAAAAATGTTTGCCCCAATATGATAAATTTTTCGACTAATAAATCTATGAAAGCCCGTTTAGGTTTTAGAATTATGCAAGCATTCGATATTTTACTACCTGTGCGCTGAGACAGTGCCGGAACGGATTATAGAATTGTGTGTTTTGATTTCATAATTCAATTTCAATCTTAAACAGCCTACGAAGTAATTTCCAAATGCAATTTGACAGTCAAAATTGGAATACATTTTCTTGGATTTAATATTTCACCAGAAGATGGCACTACCAGCCAAATATATAAGCAAAATTTTTTCTTTAGATTTGTTAAACATTTTACCAGTAGATGGCGGCAGGAGCGAATTCTATTACTAATGGATGTTTATCTTTCCTTTATTTTGTTAGGCATACTAACCGAAAGATTGTTTTATTTTTCTGCTTTTCCGAGTATTAAATACACATAGTTTAAAGGACAGCAGAAAACGAAAATCTCGACCTCGAACTTTTGATGAACTTCAACATATTGTAGACCTCCATCATAACTCTGGGAAAATCTTTTAAATGCTCACAAATACCCAGTCATATAAACGCAAAATTTAGGAATTATATCTGTGCCCATGTCTTTTCGTATGCCAGTGAAGATGTTCATTCAAAAATACAAAGAATTTATAGATAAAATTAAGTACATTGCTTTGCATCAAAATTGTAGATCTTTGGTCTGTGTTAAAATTCGGACGAAATTGGTCGATAAAATGGATATTTCACAATAACGAATTCTCGATTTTTTTTTTTTCATTATGCAGAATACTAAATAGAGGAAGGAATATTTACAAATGCTTTTTTAAGCATGTAATTCAAGTTAAATAAAAATATTTTATGAAAACTGTATCTATTTATATGTAAATGGCCAAATACACTTATTAAAAATACTGCAAATATTTTACTTTCTCTCAAACAATTCAAGCTGATTTTATACAATCATTTTGAATGGTTTTAGGGAAATTCTTATGGATACACACACTCCGTAATAAACAGAATCGCTTTTAACCACAAGTTATAGGTGACAGCTTTATGAAGCGAGCATAAAACACTATCGATTCCCCCTTTCCTCTCCTCCGAAAAAGGTATCGCTTTCTATTCTATGAGATTATTTTCAAAAGTATCGGTTTTCTTCGCATGAGCAGCATTCTAGAAGCTCATACGCCATGATTATATATATATAGACTCGTAAATTTTTTTAAGCTTGCTGATATTTCTTTATTCGTCATGTTATCCGATTATTTCGGTTCATTTGGATGATACAAAAAAAAATCCCAACTTCGGAGTTATTCGGAGTTTTTTTTTAATTGTTTGTATAAAAATAAAAATAAAAAAAAAATTCGAGAGAGCTCGCATTTGAATTTTATCAAGATACGATAAATCTTCATATAAGCATCGCTGAAAACACAAGGCTATGGCTATTTATTTCTCAAGATTATTGTCAAAAGTGGGTATTTCCTCAAATAGAACAATCTCTGTGGCATTCTAGAAGTACATGCGTTATAGGACCGTAATGTTTTAAAACTTGACGATATTTCGTTATTCGTCTTGTTATCCAATTATTCGGTTCATTTGGATGCAACAAAAATGTCCCAACTTGGGCGAGATTGGGAGGGTTTTTTTAATAAATTTTTATTGTTTGGATAAAAATAAAAGGCAAAATTCGAGAGAAATGACATTCGAATTTTATCAATTCTCGATAAATCTTCAACTAAGTGTAAAAGTACCCGAAAAAAATTTACAAATGAGTGAGCTATAAAATTAATTATTATAACCACAGGTAGCGGAGAAAAAAAATTGAAAATTCGAACATCTAGTGCAAACCTTCGCAGCAAGATAACGTTTTAGGCTTGATTCGAACTTTTTGTCTTGATTGAATCTCGAGCATTCTGTAGGTAACGATTTTTTCACATCGCGCCAAGAAATAATGCTGGCCTAGAGACATTATCATTTTTTTAAAATGTTTAATGTTTCGAAATATGTTAAAACATCAGCTGTTAATACAACGAAAAAATATAATCTTTGTTTTTGCTTAACCGCACGAGAGTTTTTAAAATATTCACATTTATTACTCATATGCTTGGCTATTTTGTTGCATGCGGTGTTATAAAGGAAAGGCACTGTTACAAAATTGTGTTTGAAAATTTAATAAAAGTAGAGAAAAAACTGCAGGGAAATATAATTTGTATAACTGCGAGGTAGAGATGTCGGTTATTGCAAAAAACCGTTTTTCGGTTAAACCGGTTTAAACTGGCGGTTAAAACCGCTCAAAATAATCGATTTTTGAAAAAACCGGTTTTCGTTTTTTTTTTAAGCAACATTTGTGGACAGAATTTTTTATTAATAATAATATACAATAAGTAAGTATTAATACAATAATTAATTAATGTAATAAGTAATGATTACAAATAAGTAATTAATACAATATGTATTAATAATAAATTAGTAATTATTGCAATAAGTAAGTATTATAGACAAAAAATTTTATTTACATTGTCTTCACAAGAAATCAATTCATTGGCCAATATTTATCATCTAATCTGCTCATAAAGACTCTTTCATCAATGTATTGATCCGTGAGCCGACACCTCTCATCGGAAACAAGATATACGTACAGATACAGAACGTAGATACTAATCTTTCGGACGCCACAGAACTTCCGACTAAAGATAAATATTTTTTGGCTACAAAAAACAGACGCCGTTTGCAGACAAAATTTTTTATTAGTATTGTTTCTGCAGGAAATCAATCCATTGGTCAATATTTATCTGTTAATAAAGACTCTTTCAGTAATCAGCCAACCAACAGACGCCTCGAGGAAGCGGTTGTTAGTGATTTCCCTAAGATGTAGAAATTCAAAGCTTTATAACTTGGTAAATTTTAGTCTAGTCGAACCTAAAATCGCGAGCATATCTTTCGACCCGGTTTTTTTCAGGTTTTTGAATTTTAAAAAATAACCGGGGCAAAAATAACCGAAACAAAAAACCGGTTTTCAGTTTAAACCGGTAGGTTTTTCCCATCCCTACTGAGAAGCTAATTTTTTTTAAATTTTAAGATGGTATAAAAACGGTTTTTTGTGAGATGATATTCTCGCGTTATTGAGAGAAAATGTTAAAATATTGATTATTTTTTATTAAATAAAAATATAATTAAATTTTTGTAAAATGTCTTTATGAGCACCTACTACTCATAAAGTGACTGCGTGCCAAATTTGGTTGATCTTGTTCCAATGGTCTGGCCTGTAGAGCCTCTTTAACGATTTTTGCATGAAGCATGACGCAATTTGCAGATAGCATGCCAGTCTATATAACCATTATCAAGTTCAAATAGCAGGACATTTATTTAGAACTTGCACAAGGAAAAGGATTTTAAAAAAATATTAGCACACTACATACATTAACATCACACGAAAAAATTATCATCAAATTATCAAAAACATCTTTTTTTCCTTCGTTGCTAGGTAATGGACTTTCACACGAATAATAATGCAAAACCTCTAAGAATTGCCTTCTATTGTAATTACATTTTTTCAGGAATATTCGTGCCAAACAATTTTTTTAGTTTATTATTTTCTTTTTAAATATATTTTTAGAATATATCATTTTAGTTATGATGTTTCTTTTTTTGTTGTTTACAAATATCACACAACGTACATTTTTCAAATGCATTTGAAAACTAGGTAGAATCTCTTAGATACCCAATGTCATCAATGCCAAAAGACGATCCTCCTCGATAGCTAAATGGGTCTTTTTAAGAATCTATCTGGTTAGAATTGCGGCAATTACAATATTTTATTTATTTTATTTTTATGTTTTATTTTATTTTTATTATTTTGTTATTTAAATGAAATTCCCTTTAACAGGTCTTGACACATTTCTTTAACACATCCGGTTTTAACTTCTTAAATAATTTGATTTTCTTCGAAATTCGTTCCCTTCTCTTTAGAAAATTCACAAGTTTTGGACTGCCTAACAACAGCAAATGTCTTTTATACCACGAATTCATTTTTTATACAGTCGGACCTTTATTTAACGAACCTCTATTTTACGAACTTTTTCTTGGAACCAAGAACATTTTGCGAACTTCTTCGTAAAATAACCTCCAAATAGCGAAGTGCATTCTCTATTTAACGAACTTTTTCTTGTGATCCAATATTTTTTTCTCCCTACTTCTCAAAATATTTCTAAACATTTCAAACTTATTCTTTATTTTAACATATTTTATGGTGATCAATGACCTTGAAGTTGTAAAATGTCAAAGCGAAAGTGCTTGAGCATCAGACAAAAAAAAATTTAATTCTTCATGAGGTGGATAAAGGCGTGAAAAAAAGGACATTTCTTTAAAATTTGGTATTCCTCCAAACAGCTTATCAACCATAATAAAAAAATCGTGATAAGATACAAAATTATGATTCATCGAATTCTTGTTCAAAACATTTAAAAGCATGTGTCTATGAAGATGTGGATGAGGCAGTTTTGAAGTGGACAGTGTGAAAAATAAAAACAATACAGCAATGAATTGCGATGAAGACGAAGATGATGAAGATGGAAATGACCATGATACAGAAATCAACAAACCTTCGTATGATGAAATGCTAAAATTCATTAATTTTAATATAAAATTATTTTTTTAAATTGAAAATACAGTGTATTCCCGGACAATGTTTTGTTTTATTCTTGTTTTCCTTGCAGATTTCTTTTTGATGGGTAAAATATATAAAACAAATAGATATTAATTTACAAAATAAAGGTATGATTAATTAGTTTTCTAATAATATTTAGTGTTTATGAATTTAAAATCTGTTTTGTGAAGTTTAAAGTATTTTAAAAGGTGGATCTCTATTTAACGAATTTTCCATATAACGAACTTTTTTCCGGGATTTAGCGACTTCGTTAGATAGAGGTCCTATATATAAAAACAAATCTCGTTTAATTCGTGAAAATTCATTCAATTGTTTTACTTTCAAAATATATCGGTTCCTCTTCCAAATTTCTTCAGTACTCCTTTGTGTGCTTTCCAGGGTTTTACTTTGTATCAGTTCCCAAAGAGTTTCCTGGTAACAAATAAAATAAATCAAAATTAACGATCAGTAGATAAAAAAAATGGTATCAATCATTAAAAGCCCTTTTTCCAATCGCGTTCGATCGTCACGAGAAGTTTGCTTGTGTTTAAATCCAGATGGCGTTGGTTCCAATCATTTTTTTGAGGGGTTGGGGGAGCATGGTAGGCTGCATTTTATTCTCTTCTATGAGAAGTTTACAACGAGAAAGTATTGTAATCGTCTAAAAATAATAATACACATCGAGATTTTGATGAATTTTTGGCTTTACTTCTCTGAATCTTCCCCCCCCCCCAAAAAAAAGGAAACAATTTTTTTCAGTGTGTCTGTCTGTGTAGTGCGTCCATTGTCCACCCTACTGGTTCCGTAATAGTTCAAGGCACGGGGTGGCACTCTGTCTGTAACTGAACGACACAAAGAGCTAGACAGATGAAATTAAGTATGCGGTCTTGGCTGCAAAACTGTAGATTTCTATCAGATTTCGGAGCCAGTCTCTCCGTCCATGCGCAAACGAATGGGATAAACCGAAAACGAAACAAGCTAGATGAATGAAATTTAGCATATGATTTCATTACTAGAATTTCATATCTGCATCAAATTTTATACCAAATCCATCGACGGGTTGACTGTCTGTCAATCTGTCTATTCTTGTAACCGCTTATAGAGCGTCCACAATGACTCTAGGCACAGGGGTGTGTAAGTGGTGTTATGCTTATTCATGTGCATTTGAGAGTGATAACTGAAAACGCAAAAAGCTAGACGGTTGAAGTTAGCACAAGATATCACCACTGAAACTCTCCCACCAGGGAGGGGGCTACACGAGTACGCGGATGAGAAGCCGCCGCATACTCACTTTTCTCACTTTTCTAATGGGTATAGTAATGATGTGAGGTTGAGTTGCCTCCATCAACAGACTTTAGGACAAACAGATGATATTATTGTCTATTCCTCAACAACTACCGACGAATGGACCAGGGATTTATCTACTTTTCAATTAAAGAAAAAGCTGTAAAAAGTTTCCTCTGAGAAAGCTAAAGGATCAAAACAAACCAAACTTGTATCTTTTTACTTTCTCGTATACGAAGCATACAAAGAGGAAGTATTGTAATCTTCAAAAAATTCGAACTCGAGATTTTGACGAATCTCCACGTTTTAGACCTCCCTCAGTCCGAAAAACACAATTTCGGAATCATGTCTGTCCGTGTGTCTGTATGTCTGTGAACACGATAACTCGAAAACTATCAGAGATACAGGGATGAAATTTGGAATGTGATCTTTACACATAATTTGTGCGTTTCTATCAAATTTTGGGCCAAATCCGTCAACAGGTTGACTGCCTCTCGGTCTGTATAATCGCATACTTGTTTCCTTTTGAAACGAATCCTTTATCTCTATGCGCATGCGTACTGGTAGCAATCCCTCTGCACGCGGAAGGATTACGTCACTTTCACTAATCTTGAGCCGGTAAGAGTGGAAAATAGGTACGCATTTAATCGGTACGCATCTCTTTGAATTTGATTCTTTACCTAAATATTTTACAATCATTATAATCTACAATAAAAAACCTTCTGATAGTCATTCTGGGTTACAGTAGGTTCGAATTTTTTTATCCACGCGGGGGGAGAGGAAACAGCACCTTTTTGGAAAGTATACGAGAAAGTTTAGGGGAGACCGCTCCCGCTGGTTTCCTAGAGAGATTAGAAATTTTCGATGTATCTTTGTGCTTTAGATTCTTTAAAACTCGCGTTATCAGAAATACTTACCAAAAAGTATTTTTTAAAAACTGTGACATAAGGATTTTCGCATCACGCAGCTTACGGATGGTATACCAGCCTAAAAACACTCTCATGTCGAGAAGGAGAAAAATAGTTTTGAGTAAAAATGTGCGAAAAAGAATGAATTTTTAAACAACTGAGCACGCAGTCACCATGCATTTTAACACTCTGTTTCATATATTGGGTGAAATACAAGGGTGTAGTGGCTCCGTAACGTCGATCCGCCACTGTTTCTGTTTTCTTTATTTTGAAATCGTGAAATTGTCCTTAAAACAACGCGATCTTCGTCACCCAAGTTAGAGCGTCCTAGCGCTGCTTATTTTCCGACTACACCACCAGTGAGACAACATAGCACCAGAACTGAACCAGCGGGAGTGTTCTCCCCTAAACTTTCTCGCATACTTCCCCAAAAAGGTGCCGTTTCACCCTCCCCCCGCATGGCTAAAAAAATTCGAGCCTATTGTTACCCAGAATCCAATGACTCTCAGAAGGTTTTTCATTATAGTGATTGAAAAATATCTAGGCAAAGAATGAAATTCAAAGAGATGCGTAACGATTTTCCTCTCTTACCGGCTCAAAGACAAACTGACGTAATTCGCCACTCCGTAATAAAATTCCTCTCCGTTCTTCCAGTACGCATGCGTGTGGAGATAACGGATTCTCTTCAAAAGTAAATTATACGGACCGACAGACAGTCAATCCTTTAACGGATTTGGCCCAAAATTTTATACGGACCTACATTCATGACGATAAAACTGAGTATAAAATTTTATCCATCTGGCTTTTCAAGTTTTTGAGTTATAGCGTTCGCATGACCTCGAACATACAGACAGACAGACTTCCCTTTGACGGATTTTGTCCAAAATGTGAAAGAAACCTACAAATTATGTTTAAAGACCACATACCAAATTTCATCCCCGTAGCTCTAATAGTTTTCGAGTTATCGTGTTCAGAGATAGACATAATTCCAAAATTGTGTTTTTCGGACTGAGGGAGGTCTAAAACGTGGAGATTCGTCAAAATCTCGAGTTCGAATTTCTTGACGATTACATACTTTCTCTTTGTATACTTCGTATACTAGAAAGTAAAAATTAGTTCTGAAAGTCGTCGATAGGGGGAAATGTGGCGTTGTTGTAGTCGACACAACTGAGAATTAGACAAATGAATTTGAAAGAAAAACTTTCAGTGCAAAACCGCTTTAATACAGCATATGAACTGCCCCAAAGGGTTACAGAGATGAAATTGCAGTGCAGCTTAACACCAAACTTTTTTCAATGTGACCATTCATCTCGTGGAGAACGCCTTTCGTTCTGTACACAATAATCTCGACAGCCGAAAGAAATATGCCCGTAATATGTTGTTCTTTAAGATCGCCAACGTCACGAGCCACCCTCCCCAACTTGAACTTCAAATAACCCCACTGTAAAAAAATCGCATGCTGTTAGATCCGAGGAAAGCGGACATGGAAAATGTTTTGCACAAAATGCAAAGTGTGATCCTCAAGAAAAGTGGTCACATTGAATCATACTGAAGGGTCATCATATGCCCTAGCTGAGGGAGTAATTTTATTGAATAAAGTGCTATGGTGCACTGTAATTACATCTTTGTAACCCTTTGGGGCAGTTCATTTGCTGTATTAAAGCGATTTTGTACTGAAATTTCTGCTCTGTTATTCATTTGTCTGATTCTCAGTTGTACAGGCTACAACAGCGCCACATTTCACCCTGTCGGTGACTTTTGGTACTAATTTTTTTTTACCACGAAATCTTTTTCAATGTCGTCATTATTCACCCTACCAAATTTGGTGGCATTTCAGCAGATAGACCGAGCTGCAGAAGGCTCTGAGTAGTGTCAGTTTTAAAAAAATCACCCTGTAGATTCCGCTTGTCCGGAGATATAAGGAAAATAAAATTACCCTTCCGCCATTTCTTCCTCTAATTTCATAAAGGTTGGAACTATGATGGTGAAGAGAAAGACAATGCATGTGATGAGAGCTTACCAACAAAATGTCAAAAGCACTCGAAGTTAGGGGTTCAAAATCGCTTTTCAGCCCCTAATTTCTAATTAATTACAGCTATTGAAAAACTTTCTGCGTGAAAGTGGTTCGATATAATGAGGTGGTTATGACCTAATTTGAATTATTTTTCTATCTTCATTTGTAAGGCAGTTAAGGGAAATGAAAATTTCATCCCTCTCCCACACACACCATTCTTTCTTTGTCAGCGTCCTCTTCACAATAACTAACTATCATATTAAGTTCCGAAATTATAGAGAAAAAGCATTATAATGTCAATTAATTTTCAATTAAAGATCTAATTAAATTTTTTTAAAAAATTTTCTTTGTCAGCGTCCTCTACGCAATAAGTAA
>BGPR01041344.1:0-13649 GCA_013235015.1 Araneus ventricosus | reverse complement strand
AAAAAATTACAATAATTTAACAGAAGAATTAAATAGAAACAAAAAAAATGGCAGTTTTAATTTGTATGTTTATCGTTGGCTTATTTTGCATATTCTTTTTACATTTTTAAATCTAAGAAAACATTTATAAACTATTCTAAAATTGTGTTTCATACTAAGAGTGGAATTGAGAACCATTTAATTTCTCCCGGGATTTAATTATCAAAATACACATATCAGAAACCTCGAGAGATACAAACAATTTTTAATAAATTTAATTTCGTATATTAACCTGAATCTTAATATGTAGTACGAAAAAATATTTGTTTTTCATAAAAGTTTTATTAATTTGATATAAAAACCATTAGGGTGCTATTATTTATTAACTGCGGAACAAATATAAACTTAGCTTGAATGAGTTTTTTAAAGTTATTGGAGGTGAACATATACTTTTATTATGCGATTACTAACATTAATTACAGCCTATTGAATATAACTAACTTTTTCACTGTTATACTTAATCTGAATGAGTTATTTATTCCCGCCCCAACTTTACTGTAAAAGCTTTCTTTTGTGAGCGATTTTTTAATTCAGAAAGAAATTAGTTAATATTAAAATTTAGGCACCTACCCACATACATTTAGCAATGAAGCATCTTCATTCCTGAGAATCTGTATATTAGCTTCTTAAAATATGTAGGCCGAGGTGGCCTAGTGGTAAGATCTCGACCTCGGGACCGGAGGGCCGCAGGCCCGAAACCCGATTCCACTGAAGATCCGCCGTGTATAGGGCCTGTTGCACGCTAAATCATACGCATTGGCCAAACGTCCTCCCGCTGGCTTGGCGCGGAAGCTTGGAGAGTGGGGGCATCAGTTCAGGCATCGTCCTCGTCATCTGACCGCGGTTCAAAGTTACAAGACCCGTCCCTAAATAGCCCTCGTGTTGCTTCAAAACGGGACGTTAATATAACCTAACCTTAAAGTATGTATATAATACAATCAAATTGTAAACTGTCTTGCGAATTTTATGAACTGTCGTAGTATTAAATTGCTGACATGAATAACAATCTATTATTTGATAAAAATGTTTGGGAACTATACTTAGTGATCATGAATAAATAACTTTTTAAGGTCTTTAATTCACTCGAGTAACTTATCTGTTTTACAATGCATCCCATAAAAAACAATAAAAAATTTCTCCCTTCTTGAATTTTTTAAAACTAATTTTTAAGTATTAAGTAAGTTTATTAAAATTATTAAATTTTTTAATAATAAATATTATTAATTTATTTATTACAATTTCATATTATTTATGTATTCATTATGTATACTTTCTTAAAACTTTAGTATATCGAAGTTTTCCAAAAATATTTCCAATTGGGCACCGCATTTCCTAAGGCCGGCCCTGAACCGGAATGATGTGAAGTTTTTGGACGGAAAAATGTTTTATCTAAATGATTTAGATCGATTTCAGTTTTACTGGTATTATCTGCATACAGAATCAGACTTTTTTTTCAAAACGCCAATTCAGATATGTCATAGTCTGGGCCGCATTTGCCGTCAGTGGTGAAACTGAAATTGAATTTGTCAAAATGAATTCATCGTTATATCAGGGTTTGCTGGCAGATAATTTGTTCCTGATATATTTTCTGATAACATCAGGAAATTGAACATTTCAACAAGACAAAGTATCTGTGCATAATTCATTATTCTGAAAAATAATAGATGAAAGCGGTATCCTACAAAATCCTGGTAAAAACTCTTCAATGGTTATATCGGAGTTCCGACCTGAATCCAATGGGAAAACTTTCGGGAATTCTGGTTCGATATGTTTACAAGAATGGGCGACAGGAGAGAAGCAAATTTTTTCTTAAAACCACAATAAAAATTTCTGGAATAAAATTGACCCGGATATCTCTCAAGTTCTTTCTGGTTCTATGAATCGACCAGTAATACAAGTAAAAGAAAAATGAGGTTCAAATATCACTTACTAAAGAATAAATCATATCGACGCTATATATTTTCCCAAATCTAACTGTATAGATTTTTAACTAATTGCTTATAAAATCACATTAAGTAATTAAACTTACATTTATTTTTGCTGTGAAAATAATGAAAAATATGATATAAATTTCTAGTTTTTTTGTCATGTATTTTTGCGACTTTATACTTTTTTCGACGAGTGTACCCTAACAAAACAATTTGCCAAATTTTATTTATCTATCTGTTGAGCTTTTTGAATTATCGTGTTTTCATTCGCGTACACAGACGGACAGAAAGACAGTTTTTTCACCAGCGAATTTCGTCGAAAATTGCTAGAAATCAACAAGTTGCAAACATCTAGCCTATTGCGATTTCGACAGGTAGTCACACACATATAAAATTTTCGAAATTTTAAAAAAATACTTTTTTTTTCAAACATAAAAATATGGTCTATAATGAGGATATTCCTCAAAACCACGTGGCCGAATTATTTCACCATAACAATACTCTCTTTGTATACTTCGTATATGGAAAGCCGTAGGTTATTTAATTACTAAATATTGTTTTGATTGCCTGTCAATGACAGGCAAAAATTACTTTTTCAGTGGAACCGTGAATATTCCTTGAAAACGTAATTTTAAACTTCAAAATTCTAATAGTCATTTAACTTTGTTCTTTTAGTAGTCTTGCAATCGTTCTGTTGATTGCCAACCGTGTTTTAAGAAACACGAGGGATATTTTGGAACGAGCCTCTTAATTTTTGATCCCTTGAGGTGGCGCCCTTTTCTCCAAAATGCCACACCAGCGGGAGGAAAAAAATTACTTAAGATCTAGTATTAGTCAAAAATAATTTACATCACAAGCCGTTTTATATACTGAATCTGGTCTAACCAAAAAAATAAATTTGGCTATAATATCACCAAATTTATTATAAAACATGCAAGAAAATGAAATAAAAATCGCATTTTGTAAACTCATTCTAGTCAGTCGCATAGCAAGTTTTTTTATGAAGTAATCCTTTTTAATAACGTTTTTTGTGTGATTGAAATATTAACTTTATAAATACAAAATCAGCTAGCCGACGTCCAACTTATTTTCAAAAGTGTTTTATTTTTATCCGTGGCAAACGGGGCCGGGTGAATTGAACTATATTTTTTCACTCTCATTTCCTCTGACACTTTCTACGCCACCCAGGAGTCCTTCCCTAATAAACAAATAAGAAAAACTGGTCGTAAAATGTTTTCGTTTATTTTCGGCCTTCTTGCCTCCATGTTGAATGATGCCTTCAGGCGAAGATGACAAAAGACCACTTTCGACCTTTACTTTCTTTTTCTGCAGCGGCATTTACGTAATGGTAGGGACAAAAAAGATAGCAATTTGAGAACCAAACTGCTTAACGAAAAGAGGGATTCCCTCACCCTTTTTTTGTATTTTTTTTATTTTTGAGGGACGTTACATTGTCATGGAAAGGAGCTGCTCTCGCGGCAAGCTTGTATTTCATCAAGGCCTGTACCAGAACAAAAGTGTCTTATCTCTGCGATCTGTAGCAGTGTTAACCCCATGTATATATTCCCCATTTTTTGTTCTCAATAAATGCCGAGAGAGTCAGCCGGGTGGCCCCATGGTGGGTTCAGATTGTCTTTTCCGCTCTGTGTCCATCTCAACTGTAAAATAGCTATCACGGCTACAAGGCACAGGGTGGTGTTCTGTTCTATTATGGAAAGGATGTGGTGTATATTGTATAGAATGGCCTCAATTCCCATTGGAGGAATTTGTGATGCTTACGAGGCATATGAAAAAATATGGATCCCGAGCAATGCCGTGCCATCAGGAAGATAATAGCAAAACATAAAGTGTAGGAGAAACTGACTCTGCAGAAACTGGATTTCAAATCTGCAGTTTTCTCGCTAATTACTTAAACACTTTTATGTCTCTATCTATTTACAAAACGTTCTACGATCTTTTAAAGGAATTATAGCCTTTAAAAATTGTTCTCTTATGATCACTAAAGGCACGAGATAAGAAATACTTAAATAATGGAAATAATTCAGAAGGAATAAAATTTTTATTTTTGACATCGTATAAATCAAAATACTCGGAATATAGACCATATCTTATTATTTTAATAGGAAATAAGAAGGAACCAGAGAAAATTTTCGAGTTACGAATCTGAGCTAAAAACTTTGCAATTAGCCATCACAGTAAAAGATTCTTTAAAATAATTTCCATGAATTGAAAAATTATCCAAGGGTTATTTTTAAGGATCTGAGGAAAATGACATCAATATTATTATCACAGTACATGTCAACAAAAGTTTAAAAAATAGTATATGCACCAGTCAGTTTCGATTTATTATTATTATTATTATTTTGGTTTTGTTTCATTAGTTTTCTTTTTCCACGAGAAGTTTTTATGTCTAACAGCACAGTAACTTTCTCGAATAATAATTATTTTTTAAATACTTATCTCAATAATTACAACGCTTTCTAATAATCACAGAAAATTACTTGCTAATTCGTAAAATCTCTTTTCAACTGTACTGTATTAGGGAAAGAATTCTAAAATTTTTCGTGTTCCATGGAAATATTATACATAATTATACATACTCTCGTTAAAACTTTGTCTCTGTAAAGTGAATGTACTGAAATAAAATGAAGATATAAATGTATCACGAAATATTGATACAATAATTAGAAAACTTACTATGATTAACGAACAAATTTATTCTGTATTTTCAGTGTTTGAAACTTTTTTTTTGTCATTTCCAGTAAAGAGAAATAATTAGTTAAGGAATCGATAAATAGTAGAATAGTATTCAGAATTTTTTTCAGAAGAATAAGAATTTTTATATGCTTGAATTGCAAATACTTCTAAATTCAGTGAAAAATGCTTGTTTTTAGTAAATATTTCAAAAGTAGCATTTACATTATGAAATGTTCTACCTTCAAGTTTCAAAGTTGTTCGTCTCATTCTGAACCTTGCGAAATTGAAGATGGATATACTCAAACGAACATGGATAATAAACATTTGGATTAATTAATGTTACTCGTTTCTTTAAAATACATGGTGAGAGATATACTAGGCATTCACGATGTTGTGAACAAATGGTCTCAATTAAAGTTCTGTAAAATAAAGTTTAGACCAAATTTTGATTTAAAGAAAACCTCCATAAGATTTATTTATTTTTCATAAAAAATTTCTATCTTGATATAAATTTTTGTATTTATTTTATTCATGAAATTTGTTTTATTTATATATTATTAATTCTTTGTCCTGTTTCCTCACTATTTTCTTATCTCTTTGATCTTGCATGTAATACAATCTTCCAAGTTTCAGTTAAAAATAAGGTTAATAGAAAATGCGCATTGCACTTCTCTATGAGCAGGCTTGCATATGAAAATATTGCATATGAAATCATCAGTAAAGTCGGCATTTTGTCTCATATTATTGTAGAAAAAGATTTTTTATGCCGTCTTAAAATTTAAAAAAATTTCTTTTCAATGATACTAATTTAATTGTCGTACATTTTATTTCCTTAATTTTGACAATTTTTTTAGAATATTTTTTTTATATAGCATTTTTAACAATACATTTCACTGCAGTAAAATTAAAACGGTTCATTGCTTCTACAGATAATTCAATCTCTTTGTTTTCTTTAATTGCAGAAAGCTATAAAATGTAGATTCTGTTTATTTTTTCATATTCTTTGCAATCATAAATAGCTCTTCAGTTTTCATCTCATTTCCATAAATTATTTTGTATAATCTATAAACTAACTCCTCATTTTAATGTTAGAATCACATTCGCATTTTTCATGAAGCGAATGTTTCTAAGTATCAAACGAATGAAAGCGTTTCAAGCCATACTATTGACCTCACAACCACAAGATAATTTGGTGAGGGGAAACTCCCCATGGCAAAGTCTGGGAGACGTCTGACTGAGTTACAACTCTTGCGCCTTCCTTGGGAGGAGGCGTGGAGTGTTTCGTGACCCCCTCTCGGTTTAAGGGTTACCGAAGGAACTTCAACCAATCAACAGATTTCTAAGCCAAACACATTATTATTCGCGCCGAACGATGCAGGATAACGAGTGAGATATTCCACAACATTATTCTTAAAATATCGGCCGTTTTTCCTGTGCTATTAGGGTTGCCTTCCAAATTTTTCATGTTTCATTCATTTACCATTTAAGCTTACCATATCAATGCTTGGAAATTATGGAAACCGTATTCATAGAGTCTGGTGCAAAATGGATAATCACACGGTTATTGCCCTTAAAACCAACAGAAGCCACACAGGATAATTATTACGCACGCAAACAAAACTTTATGCTTCTTTCTGTATGGTGCTCAAGTTATTGTCCTATCGTTGCTTACAAGGAAATGGTAGAAGAAATTAATATAATTTTTAAACGGTGCAAATGTTTTGAATAACACTGTATATAGCTCCGCAGCTTATTCAAGATTATACTTCGCAGAAGCTATCTTCAAATTTGAAAGAAAATTGTATAAGTATTAGTAGCGCCTGTTTTTAGACAATTCTCTGCAATTTTTAAAGAAAATTATATCATCACGTCCAATACATTTTGTATTTAATACCTACAACATTACTCTTTCAGAAACTTCTTAATAAAAAGTTTAAAACATTCAAAAAATTGAAAAATCTTACGATTTTGAGTTTGGTGACCTGAGAGATCAGATTAGTGGTTTCATCCCTTTACAATGGTCATTGGCACGGAAATTTTGTAAATTCTCTTCTCGCGAAGGTTTCGAAGGATAGCTAAAAGAACAGAAAGCTATTATAAAGTGGTTTTTAGAAAGAACGTAAATTTTTTCAAGCATTCCCATGAACCAATCCTACATACTGGAGGATCCAGTTGTTTCAGGTATAAGGAAACACTTTTACATAAGCGTACTTGAAGAATTACTTTTTAAATTGGTATATATACCTTACAATCGTTTTAGAGATTATAAGGTATATATCAAATGGTATATACCAAAAAAAATATAAGGTATATACCAAAAAGCTGAATCCTCATTTTATATGGAATGTTTTTGGTTGCAATAGTGTAAACAGGATTTTAACACCCTATACAGCGAAATAAAAATTTATTGTATTATGAAATAACATTTGTTTCTGAATCGGTTCCAATTAGTCATAATTAAAAACAGAACAACTGAAACAGTTAGCTTTTAAAACAGGAAAAGATAAATCGTATCTTTCATGATAAAAAAAAGATTTTGAAACATTTAACCACTCACACAGCCTGATAAAAAATAAAGGAAGAAATTGCGTCTATTAAATATATTTTGAAAATCATAGAAATTAAATCACATTTGGATTAAGTTATAAAAAGAAAGCAGTATACTTTTTCTGTTATCTAGCTTCAGTTATTAACATTATGGTATTAAAGGCAACTGCAGATTCTTCATACTAATGCTTTTTTTTGTCTGGTGGAATGTTCAACA
This sequence comes from Araneus ventricosus, assembly GCA_013235015.1. Classification (NCBI taxonomy): domain Eukaryota; kingdom Metazoa; phylum Arthropoda; class Arachnida; order Araneae; family Araneidae; genus Araneus; species Araneus ventricosus. The sequence continues at coordinate 6,221 of BGPR01041344.1, read as the reverse complement.
TTTACTTGATTACGAGTAAAAATTAGCAGCAAGAAATAAGAGATGTCCATTTAATAAAAAACAAATGCTTAAAAGTAAAATGAATTCTTCGTTGGGAAACCATGTTTGAAAGGATTACTGGAAAACTGGTGGCATACTAGGAACACTTAAAATATCGAAATTAATATAAGGGTTTTTTTAATGCAAATTGTATTGTCAGAAGATAACTAGAATCCATATGGTGATGACTTAAAATGTTTATACTTTCTGTAGCTCAGCCACTAATCATTTTTCAAGTATACATAAGTAGTTTTTCTCACTTTGGTAACTTTTCCTTAACATAATGAAGAATAATCTTTCAGCAGCTCATTGTGTCCCTAAAAGATACATCGACTCAAATATTATTTCATTTATTCCGAATAAATGAATTGACTCAATTTGATAAAAAAAAATATAATCTTTAATAATTATAACAATTACTCAAAAATAAACAATTATTGTTTTATTCAATTAAAAATTTTTATCAATCGAATTAACCGCTTTCCTTCTCCCCTCTTATCGTTCCATGCGTATGAAATCCTAATTTTTGAATCACGCCAAATAAAAGCGGAACGCCTACATATGTTGTTCATGCACCAACTTTCATTTACTAGAAAAAAACATTTGCAACAAGATTGAAATTTTCGTTGACCTGAATTTTCGCCGTACCAGAGCAGCGGCATGTAATAAATAAAATAGGGAAATCAACTATTTGCGTAGACTCTCTTTATCCTGCATTGAGGCCATTTATAGAATTTCTACATTTTCTAAGATTCAAAAGAATGATTTTATTTTAGGATTCATTGAAACTTCGTCATTGCACTGCTCAATAGAATTAAATTCCATCGAATTTTATGTGGAATCCTCCATCGCTACCCCAAACGCATTGTTATATTTATTTGAGTAACAATTTCCGGCTGAAACGCTCTGACGAAACATCTGAAATTGTCTTTCGTTGAGGATCATTCACTTTAATTAATCTGTAATGAATGAATTGTAATTGTAACTGTATCCATATTTAAACAGCTGACAGGCAGTCGAGAAAAGAAATATAAATATTGTGTTTCATATAAGATTCTAAAGAAATGTTAATTACCCGAAGTGTCATGATTCGTTCGCCATAATTTTCCTTTATGTGACTGTAGAAGAAAAAGAGGGCATTTTCGTTTCGAGTTTCACAAAAAACCTGAGCATTATAATCCATGCATTAAAATCACCATTCTCATTTTTTCCTTTCGAGTAGCCCGCATAGTATACAGAATATTTTTCTAATGCGTACAGGCAGAGAGAGACTAAGAAGACAAAATAAACCTAAGTTGTATTAGTTTCAGTCTCACGTGTAGAAAACTGCGAACTCTGTAACCAACCTGTTCCTAGTTTGACGTAAATTTCCCTTAGAAAAATCTCGTGTATGGCAAGGCATATGTTTGACCGAAGAAAAAGTGACTTCTTCTTCTGTGAGGTCTAAACATTTTAGTAATACTGATAGTTTCAATATTAAGATTCAAGCACTTTTAGACGATTTTACTCCAGAAAGAAGAGACAGGCAATGAGAAAGATGAAATCATTTCCGGACTTCTTGGTCAGGTCAAGCTAAGTTAAATGTAAACCCCCCCACCCTTCCATTTTTCACTTTTCTCCTATTTTGGTGTATGAAGGTTTTATTTAAAATCTCTCCTCCTGGTGCATCCGCAAAAGCGGAATCCGAGAACATACAATTTAATTGAACGACTAGAAAAGGAAAACACTTTAATGCTGACAGTTTTATTTTTTTTATTATATTTTTATTTCGGATTCGCCGTTACATTTTTCAAATTTAAAACTTATGTTTTATAATTTGAATTATTTTTCAACATATTTAACGGAAGCATTACCCAGTAAAGGGGGAATGTGATCAATCCTCATGAAATAAAGTTGCGAAATGTATTAATTAAATGTAAATGTAATAAAAAGAAAAATATATAAATAAAAATAATAGAATGATGTTTCAACTATCTTTCTAACAACTGCGGCATTGGCTTCACCAAAAAAGTTATTGTTGAAGCCATTACCGTAAAACAATTTTTGAAATAAAAAAATTCTCCGGTTGACAAAACGCTTGAATTCCACATGACTAACAATCGCCCAAAATTTCAGTAAGAAAAAGTTGTTCAAAAATCCTTTTTTAATAATATACTAAAAAATAAGCTATTCTATTTTAATTATTTTCTACTTTTTGGTCTTAAGTTTATGACTCATTACTAGAAATATTATGGAATTTTCAGCAAAATATATTCTTTTATCCACTACCTGGTGCCATCACTCGTTTGGAATTAAAATTTTATTAAATTGATCGATTAATTAATAATGTTCTGAAAATATTAATATGGCATATTGTCATTGAGAATATAAAAGTGGGCAGAATTTCAAAACTTTACCACTTTAGGAAGTGAGTGAAACATCGATCACAAAATTTCAGATTTACAATTACGAACCAAGTCCAGTGGAATGAATGTGTATAAAAAAACCCACAGACAATATTTTAAGGCACGGTTAAACATTCTGTCATTTTTATTAAATATTCTTTATATCACACGCTTGTTATTAAAGGACACCAATATTCCAATAAGCGTTTGAGACACCCCATGTTTTTCATTTGAATAAAAAATTCTGTTCACGGATTACAATGAAAAAAGCAAATTGAATTTGCCATGTGACTGAATTTGCAATTTCCCTTTCTCCCGAACAATAGCAACATTCATAGGTTAAGAACGTTAAGTTCAAGCACTCTGTTAACCCACAGCACCATCAACGCCTTTCACGAAACAGAGAGGTAATCCGTTTAGTTCTTTTGGCCACCGTAGGTGGCGCGCTATCGATTTGGAAACCTACGTTCAATGAGTTGACATTAGTGTCTATGTTAGTGCAGTCTTAGTTTCTCCTGCTCTGTGAACTTTCCTTTTGTTTCGATCACATAACCCTCATCGTTAGAGATGCGGGCATTTATTTATAGATTGTACGCTACAGCACATTCTTTACATCGAAGGATTAAATAGGTTTAACATTAAATATAGTCACAAACTTTTTATATAACGTGGTACATAAAACATAATGTAATGAGGGGTATTAAAACAAAATGTAATGAGGGGTCTTAAAAGTAATTCCATACTTCGCGTGACATTTACGCTTGTGAAACCACCGATGACGACTCGCGTAAAAAAAAATCAAATTATTTTCCAGCCACAACTGGCCAAGGTCACAAAACGTCAATGTGCCTTTGTCAATTTTAAAGTCAAATACAATAAGGGGGGTGAAAAAATACAAAACTCCGCTATCGTTTATGACAGGGTACGAAAAAGCATAATATGACCCAGGGTCCACTTACCCTCGCTACGTCACTGAAGAAAATGATGAAATTAAGACAGTAAACTGAACTTTAAAATATGACAAGGTTAAAAAGGATTTAAACCTTGCATCTTTTTTAGTATTCTACGTGTTCATTTTATTAGATTGTTTAAACTTTATCGATTTTCATCAAAGTAACATAAACCATTGCTTACCCAATTTTCATGTTTCGTGTATGGAGCATTTAAGCGTCACATATTAATGCTTGGAAATTATGGAAACCCTATTCATACAGTCTGGTGTAAAATGGACAATCACACGGATATTGCCCTTAAAACCAACAGCAGCCACACAAGATAATTATTAAGCACGAAAAAAACTTTAGGCTTCTTTCTGTATGGTACTCAAGTCATTGTCCTTATCGTTGCCTACAGGGAAATGCAATATAGCCATTGTTAACCGGTGCAACTCTTTTGATTAACAATTATATAGCTCTGTAACTTGTATATTCAAGTTGCAAGACACTTTTACATTTTCAAGTTTCTACGTTCTTAATTGCTATATTTGGTTGACGTTTTGAATTCTGTTTTAATTAAACGATACTTTGCTGTGAGCTATTAAATACTCACGAGAACGGTGTAAAAGGACCGTTCGGCGTGGCTGTTATATCTTTCATATTATTCCAATCAGATCAAAGGCTTAATTTTTTCAAAATACAACAGCGTCTTAAACTTTAATGTTTATAATTAAATACATAAAATATATTTATTATTTTAAGTGTTTTTTTATAATTCCACAATTTTGCTAAGGTATCCCCAAGATTTCTTCCGAATCGCTTTCATCAGAAAGATTATACTTTGTAGAAGCCATCTTCAAATTTGAGAAAAATGTATAAGTTTTAGTAGCGCCAATTTTTAGACAATTCTTTACAACTTTAAAAGAAAATTCAGTCATCACGTCCAATACATTTTGTATTTTACACCTACAACACTATACATTCATAAACTTCTTAATAAAAAGTTTAAAACAATTAATAAATCGAAAAATCTTGCGATTTTGAACTTGGTGACCTCGAGAGATTGGATTAGTGGTTTCATTCCCTTTATAATGGGTGATTGGCGCCGAAATTTTGTTGATTCTCATTTCGCGAAGATCTCGAAGGATAGCTAAAAGAACGGAAAACCATTATCAAGTGGATTTTAGAAAGAACGTGAAAAGGAAAACACTTTTGCATAAGCGCACTGTAATCGGAAAGAATCACTTTAAAACGATTTTAAGGTATATTTACCAATAACCTGAAGCCTCATGTTGTATGGAATGTTTTTGGTCGCAATAGTGTAATCCGTATTTTAACACCTTATGCATCGTAATAAAAATTTATTTCATCATGAAATAACATTTGTTTCTGAAACAGTTCAAATGAGTCATAATTAAAAACAGAATTACTGAAACAGTTAGCTTTAAAAACAGAGAAATAAAAAGCAATTTTTTATCATTTAGATAAATAGGATCTTTAAAGGTAAAAATGGAATTGAAACTTTTAACTACTCTCACAGCCTGATAAAAAATAAAGGAAGAAATTGTGTCGATGCTTTGAAAATCGTAGAAATTAAATCACATTTGGATTAAGTTATAAAAAGAAAGAAGTATCCTTTTTCTTTATTTAGTAACATTATGGGATTAAAGGCAACTGCAGCTTCTTCATACTAATGTTTTTTTGGTCAGGTAGAATTTTCAAAATTTATTTGATTACAAATAAAAAACTAGCAGCAAGAAATAAGAGATGTTAATTTAATAGAAAACAAATCCTTAAAGATAACATGAATTCTTCTTTGGGAAACCATTTCTGAAAGGATTACTAGGAAAACTTAAAATATCGAAATTAATAAGATTTTTTTTAATTCAAATTATATTGTCAGCAGATAATTGGAATCCATATGGTGATGACTTAAAATGTTTATACTTTCTGTAACTCAACCATTATTCATTTTCCAGGTAAACATAATTAGTTTTTCTCAGTTTGGTAACTTTTCCTTAACATTATGAAGAAATAACTTTCAGCAGCTCATCGTGTCCCTTAACGATACATCGACTAAAATATTATTACATTTATTCAAAATGAATGAATTGACTCGAATTGATATAAAAATCAAATCTTTAATAATTATAAGACGTAGTTAAAAAACAATTATTGTTTTATTCGATTAAAAAATTTTATCAATCTAATTAACCATTTACCTTCTTCCATCTTTAGTCTTGTCAACGAAGGCCAAAAATCGACGAATAGAAAAAAAAAGGTGTAATTTTTAAATTTGGCACAGTTGTTGAGGGTAGTATCTTAAACGACATAATAAAAGTCCCCGCCCTGCTCCCCCGGGCGGGGATACAGGGGTCAATTTAAGTTTTTCTTAAATATCTTGAAAAATGTGGGTTCTATCGAAACACACTCAATTACAAAATTAAACTACATAAAATTCCCTAGAAAGCAGTCCTACATTCTTTTTGTGGAATCAATAGTTTACAAGGTACAGGGGAATTTAAATGTTAATATTTCTAAAATTCCTTATTGTAATCGTAAAATCGATTAAAAGTGCTAAATCAACAACCCTCATAAAAACCTCATGCCTATATAATAATTACACAAGGGTAGTATTGTATGTGTCGGAGCGGATGGGCCACAAACCAATTTGATGACAATCATATTCCCTTCCTCCACTTATATAGTTTCCCCTTTACAAGTTTCCTACTACTCGTAGTCCAGTCAACGAATTGTACATTTAAAAAATGGTGTAGTTTTAAAATTCGGCATATTTGTTGGGGAGACTGCTCTAAACGACATACAAAAAGCCCACCCTGGTTGAGGATGCACAGGGAGTACA
>BGPR01041343.1:0-13650 GCA_013235015.1 Araneus ventricosus | reverse complement strand
CCGAACAGTATGAGGCGTAAGTTAGAGTTGCATTTGTGAATTAAAATTTCAGTTAGGTCAACAGGCTGACCTCCCTTGTCTTCCAAATCGCTGATGGTAGATTTTATGGAATCGTACAGAGAATCGACTTCCTTAGTTTTGATGGAATTTTCCAACCTTCTTTTAAATAATTTTAAGAAGAATCTTCGAATAATTTTCCATGGCTCTCCATAGATGAAACCAATTCCTAATTTAAGATAAGTAATAAGTTAATACACAGCAAAAACTAAAACAATTGATATCTAAAATATCTAATTTTATTTCCCCATTGAAAAAATACCTATATTTTGTACATAGACATTTTTTTACTGTAAAACTTTACTGTCGTAAATGTAGCACGTAAGAAAACAGAGGTTTTAAATTTCACATTTGAAAATCTTGTAAAAATGGATATTTTTAAGCAAACGGCTTTTTCCAGGTGTGAAAAACAGAGAAAATAATGAAACTTCAGTTTCTGTAGTAAAAATTATTATCCCGGAAAAAAAATCATTTAACAAAAAATGATTGTTTATAAGGTGTATTCAGGTTTTGACAATTATTTAATGATAATGCTGAGTCTAGTGTTTTCAAGGAACTCTTTATAATTTTCTGAAAAAAAACTGAAAGCGTAATAATGCCCAGCTTCCAGTCCTACGAGTGCTGTCTTGCATGATGCTATTAGCGTGCCGCTCTAAAACACGTCGATGTTTCTAAAAAATTTAATATTATCCTAATCCATACTATTTTTAAGACATCTGATCAAAAAAAAATCCCAAGAATTAAATGTAATGATTTAGTTGCCCATTCAGTGGGAAAGTGACGACAAAAAACTTTGTTTTCTCTCAGGTGTGTATGCAGTAAAATAATAATATTCCAAAACAATAATGAGTTCCATTAATCATAAAAAGACATCTTCGTAAGTTGATTAGCGATACTTGCTTTGGTTTGGAAATTTTTTGATAGTTAATTTTATTCCACAAGATTTTTCAGAAGTGTAGAATTTTAGGTAGATTCGTTATAGGAAGTCTGCCTAACCAAATGGTTCTCATGATACGACTTCCGGAGAATTTCTACATATCTTCACCGATAATGACACCTAGTACCCCAAACCACCCCTCGTTCAAAAGTTTATATGTAAGGCGTGTTCAAATGAAAGTGGGACTGAAAAAGCAGGAGTAGTGTCCCTAGCATGACAAATTTAAGTGGCATGCGTGCGAACGTCACCTGCACCATTTCGAGAGGACGTGTCTGTCATTAACATCTCACAGTTTGCTTACATTTTGCGCAAACTTTTTTAATAGAAAAAAATGCTTCTCGTTCGGCATTTGGTCTTTATAATACGAACGAGAAGATACATGTCGTTTGGAAATATTTTTGAAATTTCCAGTTACATATAAGAATGCTGAGTTATTAGAAGCTTGGGCTATAAAAGTCAGAAGGGAGTTTTTTAAAGCTTGCATCAAATTGTGTTCTTTAAAGCCAAAATTTTACAAAGCTAATATACATATTTGTCAACTAATTTGTTAAAAATGAGCTGATGATTAATTTATTTAGAACTGAAGAAATATGTCACTAATATACACAGGCTCTGACGAGTTTGGCGGCTGATCTTCTACCTCAGACAGATGTGTGCATTTGCCGAGAGGGAAAAGAGTACGAAACAGAGAGCAAACAACAGGGTTATAATAAATACGACTCTGTTGACTTACTTAAACTAAGCTAAATAACTTACTAAAATAGAATTGTCTGATATCCCATGATGCTTGACTTCTCAGCCACCTTCTCGTCAAAGCCAGGTAACAATACGAACGAAGACGAATTATTCTGATGTAAACAGAAAACAATGTTAAATTAACTAGACAGAATTTAAGAACTTATTAAAAATGAGTTCTTATGCGAAATTAGTTCAATTTCTATTATATTAAATAGAATTCGGTGACCGAATGAAATATGAAGCAAAAAATAAACAATTATTTATATCACCAAAAGAATGTTCTAACAGTTACGATCTACAATTACATAGTACATTTTAAATTTTAACTGGACATTTTTCTCTCGTGAGCATGTACTGAATACCACTGTAGTCATCCTTAATTTCGCTCATATTTACTGCTCTTTTAAAAGTTCAGTTTTTGAAAAAAATTAAAACAAAAATTTATTGAATTGAAACTGAATGTTACCTTCTTCGAAAATGTGGCTTAATAAACTGAATTTCGAAAGCCTTTCATTAAAACAATCGGCTTTGGAAAGATGTGCTTCACGGATAGCTCTCTGACTTCCCAAATTTATGTACAGGCATCCCGTGACTCTGAAGCTGAAGATGTCTCCATACTTTTTCTTCATTTCATTCAGTTTTAAATGACAATTTCCGCTATTCATAAATGGCCAGTATCCAAAGAAAGGTAAACCTACTGGTCCCGGAGGCAGTCCTCTGTTTCTGAGAAGGAAATACGCTGTTGAAAAGACTAGTATTGTTAAACTTATGATCAGTAAAACTGGAGATACGGCGAAAATGTTACCATCTATCATGTTCGTATTTGTTTAGGCAGCAAGTTTTCAAAGAGAAATCTGAAAAGAAAATTAGTGAATTTAGTTTTAATGCACGCTATAATTCTTATTTAAATTAAAATTATTAACAGTTTCAATTAGTTAACTGAAATGAAGCTCATAGATGCGACAGAAATCGGACCAGAATTTGTGTTGAAAAAAGAAAAGTCATCTCCACTAGAAACTACGTCGTTCCAGTGTGTGAGCTTAACTTCTTCCTTGTTAAAAATCACTTAGCTAGTTTTAAGAACTGTTATATTAACTAGCTTTATAGAAGTTTTTGGCATAGCATCGTTTGCAGGGCATTCATTTTTGCTTACGAATCAAATAATGCTATGATAATCTGCAAATGTAAAATGCATATGGCACTTCGAGGGGTTCTATTTTTTCATTAAATATCCTTTGCTCAAAAATGTCATTTATTTCTAAAATTACTTCATCTGATTTCACTGATAAAGTAATTTTAATATGCTTATTGGATACATACTGTATAGAATCGGATTCCTCATCTATTTGACAAAAATTGGTGATGAACCCGCAAGTTTCATTTCTAAAGAGAACTGTCAAGAAATTTCAGAAAAATGTCACAATAACGCTACTGATTTGAAATAAGTGTATAACATTATATCTAGAATAATTTTTTGATTATTTGATTAGAATTATTCTATTTGGTATCATACATTTTTTACATGCAATTTTATAGTTTTAACGTACGTCATTAAATATTTCTGCAAGTTATTTTCTGAGCATTGTCAGATTAGATTTTTTCTCCTGAATGAGCTTGAAATTTACAAGAACTCCATTTAATTCCTAAAATGATTCAGAATACGAAGGAATTATTCTGTATAATATTCTTATTAAAATACATATTCTGAAAGTAAATATCACTAAATTTCAAAACAAATTTAAAAGTGTTCAAAGAATTTTGGGAGTGATTACAAATTAAAATACATTTTTAATAAATAAATCATTTTCATTGACTAGCAACCATTTCCAAGTTCGTTGTTTAAAAACAAAATGTTTTTTTTCAGTAGACAGTTTTATAAAAGGTGGTGCATATTGAAAAAATATTTGAACATATAATCAAATATTTGATCTTAACACATTTAATAAATAAAAACTGAAACATTTCAAAAATAAATTTTTAATAAAAATATTAAATGAAAGAAGCTTACTTAAAGTTACTGTTTTGTTGAAGTCATCTGACGTTCACCAGTAGGTCATCTCTCTTTAATCAACCTTTTCAAAACTAATGCAATATCCAGCTGCTTTGAGACAATATCATTGTTCATATCGGTTTTACTGAAATAATTTTTTCGCTACCTAGACATTTTTAAAACAGATATCGAATGTTGTCTCTCAATGTCCTGATTTTTGTTTAACAGATAAGTCTAAAATTCTATAAACTTTTGGATTGACGAATTGGCACAAATATGTGATAGAAAAAATTAGGACAGTTGGATTCAACTGGTATTGCTGATATCAATGTTTTTTTTTATTTTTAGTATTATTTTAACTGAAACATCCAAAATAGATAAATGGTGGAACCTTGGAAAATCTCTGATAAACTGAAAATGGTTTCTTTTTTTTTATAAATATTTGATTACGAAAGTGTAGTTCTTGTGTTATCCATCACAAAATACAGTGGATTTATAAAAGTTATTTTGAGCGGCAAAAATCAACTACATAAAATTTCAATATGTTTATAAAAATCCTGGGAACACTTTACATTACATTACGTCATATGAATCCCGTTTTTAGAGCCGCATGGCTTCTTTCAGGTTTAGATGAATGAAGGTGTTTTTTTTCTTTTTTAAGGAAAAGACATATAAAATAGAGACGAAAAATTTCAATACGTTTAGAAAAATCTTGGAAACACTTTCCATTACATTACACCATATGCATCCCGTTTTCAGAGCTATATGGCTCCTTTCCGGCTTAGATGGATGAAGGTGATTTTTTTAAAAGGAAAAGATATATAAAATAGAGACGAGATACGATTTTTAAAAATACATCTACAGGACATAAAGACAAGAAAGTAAAACAAAAAATATATATATAAAAAGAAATAAAAATTCCGAAAGAAAAGTTTTAAGTTGTGTACAAATTCAGAGAGATTCTTGCTCAGTGTGGCAAGGAGATTGTTCTCATCGCACATGAAGTGCAATAGAAGTCGGAGTCTGATTCTTGATAAATTATTTCTGGGGTTGTTTTTTAAGCATTGCAGTTCATTTTGGTGTGTAGAGGTTTGAAAATGCCAGATTACTGTTAGCGGACGTTTTGCAGTTGTGTAGAAGAAAAGTAAGCAGCGCCGGCACTCTATAACCCGTGTGACGAAAATCGCGCTGTTTTAAGAAGGCTTTTACAATTTTTCTTTTAAAAACAGTCCGGCTCCACGACACCCCTGATATTTGTAGCTTAGTGCATTGGATCTCTTACTACAAATTTCTTATGGTTATCTTGGATTTGCAGATTTATAGATAATTGTAGGGTGAAGAAGAACTTTAGAAAATTAGGAAGCATAACTAGAAGAAAGAAACAGAACTGAAATTTCATTGATAAAAATAGCACAGCGAAAATATTTCACAGGACCATAAGACAAGCGGCTTCAGAAACTCCAAATACTTGAGGATGAAAATGGACTTTTCCGAATTAAGAGAAGACTCTCATTGAAGGACGATTTGAAAAAGTTTAAATTTTCTATCGTGTTACCAAGTGAACATTCGATAGTTGAAAAACTTGTTCGCTGGAAACACTGCTCTCTAGCTCATGCAGATGTTTTAGGTCAAGTGATCGAAGTCTTCACATCGCCAGATGGAAACATCAGGCTTGTGAAATTGAAAACGAAAAGTGGAGAAGTCCTGCGTCCAACGTTGAGACTGTATCCCTTGGAAGTTAGTGAGCACGAAAACGAACTGTTCCAAAAGTGTGAACCACCGGCAAAATTTTCTTACCTGTGATGATTCCAGAACAACTGAAAGAGATTCTCTCGACAAGGCCGAGCCTGATGAACCAACCTCTCGGTATGGTAGGAGGTTAAAAAGGTAAAGAGACTCTCTTATTGTGAAAATTTAACTTTCCTTTATTACAAGAACTCTTATCCTTTGAACTTTATATTATCTATATCATATCTTAAGAACTTTAATTGAGAATTTCACGTTAAACAACAATTTTGAATGATAATTTGATTTATTTTGATAATTGAAATATTTTTTGTTACCTTGATATATTCGGATAATTGAAGTTTTTTTATTTATATTTTAAGCATTTTGTTGATTCAATTATTTTGATATTTGTCAATTTGTGTTTGATAATTTTGAAAACTTTTCATGTTAATTTGAGAGCTGTATTTGAGTTTCCTGTCGTTGAAAGGTGGGAGGATGTTGGAAATCCTGACTAAACACACATTGATGCAACCCTTTTGCACATGTGCGCAGTGATGACGTCAAGACGAATCCCCATCATTCCCAGATCAGAAGAAGTCTGTAGGTACGAACAACAGAAAATTACAAATGTTAAAAACAATATCAAATTAAAAAAAATTAAGAAACATTAAAAAAGAAAAAAAACTAGAAAAATATGAAACAGAAGAAGTAATCAACGATGATAACAATACACCTTTTTGCGCAGCAGCATCCAGTGATTGCATCATACATTTTACTACAACTAACCAACCCATCACTAAAGAATTAACAAAAATTCCCCAATAATAAAATAGCCAAAACACATAAAAAAATCAAAATGGAAAAATTGAAAAAAAAATCAAAATGGAAAAATTAGAGGAGAACCCCAAATGGCGGACTTTATCAAAGAGCCACCCACCATAGGAGTTCTAATTTGGACAAATTTTCTGTCGAGGGCAAGACTTACAAAGTTAAATAATATACCCTCTGTGGCTCTGAATCTGTCCAGTTGAAAAATAAGAAATAATCCCTTTGAGAAGAATAAAAAGAAAAGAAACAAGCACAATAAAAACCTTTAAAAACACATCCAGTAGAAAACTTGAGAGTGTAAAAACATAATTCATCCTCAGCCGAATTAGTTGCAGGAATAGTAGTACGAAGTATGTACGAACGAACGCGGGTTGTGTGTTAAGGAAGAAAGAAGGATTATTATAAGCGCGCACGTTAAAAGTGAACTAAAATTGTATAATATTCACGTGCAAGTAACTTTTGTCCTTGTATGTGTGCCTGTGTGTCTTAATGAAGAAAATAAACACCATGGACTAAAATAGAAGGCTCTCAAGATTTATTTTGGACATGTGTTTTGATATCGAAATCAAAACAAAAGATACACAGTATTGATTTTCTCGCTTATTTTTTAATTCTATTTGGATTATCTCTTTTTTAGAGTTTACAAGGACAGGTATAAGGGTGAATTTTCTCTTACATTTTGAAGAATAGACTTTGGGACATTAGTAAAAAAGACACTATTTAAAATCAACATGCACTTACAATGTATGCAGCAAAAGTATTCAATCAAGAATTAATTTAATTTTTCATCTGCATAATGTGCCTATTATATCCAGATTTACTACGCTTAGGGAATGACTTGACTAACACCTTATGATAGATGAGAACTTATCTGATAAAAGGATAGGATTTTTTTTCATTTTTTATAGAACATTTATTTCACATATATTCTCTGAAGTCTTAATTTTCTTTTCGTATTTTAACTCAATACTTGAAATTACACTGTTAAAGTCATTGCGAATATTATAATATGGTGACCCGGATTCAATTTTTTTGCCAGAATCTGAAAGATCTACTGATAGGAATAAACTTGATAGAAATGGAGCAACCAAAACCAGACTAGGATTTCAGTCTGGTTTGGACATTATTACAACGAGTTCAGATTAATTATTTGAAGTACATTGACTTCGTACCTAATTTCATTCCTCTAGCTGGCTCTGTTTTTGAATTATCATGTTCATATACACACGGACAGACAAACATAATTTCAAAATGTTTTTTTTCTGGAGAGGGGGTGGAAAGAGTCGGACTCCGGGAGCCTAAAAAGTGATAACTCCTCAAAATCTTGATGTCAAACATTTTAATAATTACACTACCTTCTAATTGCACACTATGAATTCGAAAACGAAAGAAAGAATGATTAATTTATGATATTGTATCTATCTACACGTGCATTGTTGTGCTTTTCAATGTACATACACCTACTGATGATCTTTAAGAAGTGATATTCATTTAAACTTCCTCCATTTTATTCTGAGTGAATCATTTAATATGTAGCACAAGGACGCTGTATTAGATACCAGCAGCACACGCACGGCGTTGCCCGTGGAATCAGGACTTCAACAAAATGAAAAAAAAAATGCCCACAATGACACGAAAATGTTTTGATATCGAAATCAAAACAAAAGATACACAGTATTGATTTACCCACTTATTTTTCTCCGCGATAATGACATTTGAACGGCAGGAAAATAGTACAAAGTACGTTAATCAAAAACAATATTAAAAAATTGCAACGTGAAAATCATTATTAGACAGCAAGCAAAATATGGCGAGACAAAGAAACATGCTAAGACAGACACGATAGCACTACGCGCACGGCGTTGCCTGTGGAATCAGGACTTCAACAATATGGAAAAAAGACCACATACAATTACATAAATGATAGTTTTTAGAACGAAATCAAAACAGAAAAATATATATTATTGAGTTTGCCCGCTTATTTTCCCTCTCGACGATGATATTTGAATTGTAGGAAAATAGTACCGAGTACCGTTAATCCAAAACAATGCAAAAATATTGCAATGTGAAAATAATAATCGAAGTTATTGAGTAAATAAAACATCTTCTCGCAGAACCTGAAAGTTTATGATGTCACCTGCAGCAAGGAAGGTCGTAGCCATCGGGATAGCAGAAATGCATGCTGGAAACTGAAAGTAACCTTTGTTGGAAGCCCGATTCGAATCTACGAGAGAAAATGTTTGAACTCAACAATAAAAAAAATCATAGAAAATTGGAGAAAAATGATATTTTAACAGTTCTTGTTTTAAATCACCTAGAAATGTTATATTTATTACTTCAAGAAATTTCATATTGCTAACGAAATTAGAACGTCAGATGCAGGAAATTGAAATTCAAAATAAAAATTTTAGGCTTAAGCCACTTTTTTTTAAAATTTCTCAAAATTCAATAAATTACATTAGACGTTGGAAACACACTTCATTAGAACGGAAATCGTTTGCTCTTTCCGATGGTGCATCTATTTTTTCTTACAATTATCCGAAACCGTACTATTGAGGAATTAGTGCGAAAAATCACCCAAAACAACACAAAATATTAAATAAAAAATTTTCTAGATAAAATTTTAAAATTCGGGCTTCGAGGTGCATTGAGTCACCATTACGACTACCTGTGTGCCAAATTTCAACCTCTGGACATCGCACACACGCACACGCAAACATTGCCTTTTATAAGTATAGATTCGTTAAGAAGTTGAGTTGCTTGAAGCTACCGTGCAGAATAATATTACGGTTTCAGAAATTTTGCAAGCACATCTTTTCGGAGTTTTCAACATTGGTAAAGAAAAATTGTCGAAAAAAATAATTTTAAATGCAAAAAAAGGAAAGATTCAAATTTATTTTCAATAAATTTTAAATAGATTTTTTATTTATGATTATTTTTTCATTTTCTTTTTTATTTATTTTGAAATTTCATCTCTGTAAAAAATTTTCTGCAGTGCAAAAACGTTTAAAGCATTGTCTCCCCATCGCTGGGTGCTGCCTCGCTGACAGTACCTTTCTTAGTTAAATGCCTTATTGAGAAAAGAAAGAAATATTGAGATTGCATTATAAATGCGCATGCTCAAGTAGAAGGATATCGGGACAAAGGGAACGAACACACGACCCGGTTACGCCGAAAGCTGCAGGTGTGACGCGGCGTATGATACCGTGTTCTTTAGGCCCGGTGCACACCAGCCGATTTGTGTCGTTGAGCAATAAAATATAACAATAGTAACCCCCGTTCCCCCTGTGCTGCCTCACAGGGGGAATGGGGGTTACTATTGTTATATTTTCTTGCTCAACGACACAAATCGGCTGGTGTGCACCTGGCCTTAATGGCGCTGTTCACATTAGCGCGACAAAGTTGTGTAACCGGTTCTCGCCGCGAGCGTACCCTGCTTCGCCAATGGAAGCTCTCCGGTTCTGACGGAAAATCGTCACATGCTCCCATTGTAACGAGTTACGGTGTTCACACGTGTTATTTTACGAAAGCGTTTTCGCCTTACGAGGATGACAGCTCCAAACGCCGAATCTGTTTTCTGAAGTTAAATAAAAACTTATAAGTTTTTTAGATGATTTTTTTTTGTTTTTTTCTATTAATTATATTCTGTATCTGCTGATATTATTAATTTCTGCAAATAATTAAAGCGAATGTGTCTGTATTTGTACAGGATGAAAATATAAAATCAAGTTAATTTTTATTTTTCACTTCTTTGAGATAACTCCCGAAAATATTATTACATAGAATTTTAATGTAATATTTTATGTAAAAGGATAAATATAATACATTTTATTTAATATTAATGATTAATTAAACTGTTTTATTATATATACATATTCACATTTTATTTTCTTATAAATATCTTTAATAGGCGTTTTGTGAAGAAATGCTTTTGCTAAAATTTGTATTTGCGAGAATATGAGACAACGTTTTTTCCAAGGAAATAAAGTTTTATAATCGGTACTTGCTTTATATTCGGAATTCCACTTATAGATTAATTAAACTGGTCGTCGATTCATTATTTGCATTAAGTGTTCTTCTACTCACAAAAACATTCATTCTTTTTTTGACTTTAAGGAAGATGCAAAATTTTTAATTTGCCTTTTTACTAATTTAAATTGCTTTTTATAAAAAGTTAATTACACCTTTCTGAAGATAAATAAGCTACAAAAAAATTCAACTATTTGTTTTTAATTAGAATTATTTCTCTATCACAGTGCAGTAAACAACGTCCAGGTAGTCCAAATTCGGCGAGCCTACCCTAATCTTTTCAATGATGTGAATTTCAATGTTGTGCAGTTTTTTCCTTAATTTTTACAAATTTTAGAATATATTTTTATGTATACATTGCAAAAAAAAACAGATAATTTTTTAAACTAACCGCTTGAAAATACTTTAATATTTTTCGAAATTACTTGAAAAATGTGACCTGAGAATCACATATAAAAATATATTGAAAGATAATTTTTCTCATCCCTAGCCTTTGTAGAATATGAAAACGCTTAATTTTTAAAGCGATAATTTTACTACAAAACAACACATGCATTGATCATTATGAGTTGTTATATTGTTTAAAAATAAGTCAAAATTGACTTTTTATCAAAATAAAATTATTTTAAATTCAATTACATGCCTACTATTTACTAGGATAATCAGAATATTCATCGAATATTCTATAATTGATGAGAATATTATATGAAACTCCAGAAAAAAATTATATATTAATGTGTGTTATGCTGAATACAGTTGAGAATTTTATGAAACAGTTCTATACATTATAAAATGTAAAATTTTTATTTATTATATGCAATGAATTCTTTGTTCGATAGGAGCTCTTCAAATAAATCACCATTTCTGAGCCACGTATGGCCTCACCGGTAGAATGATTAACGCCGAATGTGGTCACAAAAGCCGAATACGCAGCGACGAGTAGCCAGACGTCCCGTGTGAACACCACCGACACGTTTCCAGCTCTCAGCCGAGTTCGCCGTAACCGCTGCGTGTGTACGTACCCTAAAGCGTCTCTGAGAAGACAGTGGTTAGGGAAGATTCTGTCAACTGTTTTCCCCTTCTTTTTGGTGAAAATGACCGCGTCGAAAGATCAGATTGTTAATGGATTTGCAATCAAAACCTAATAAATAAGTGATTAAATTTATGCACTGAAAAAAAGTTGGTGGTTGCTGCAGTTCCGCAGTCCTTGATGTAAAGATAAATTAAAACATAGAAATGCATGCTTGCAAAAGCAGCATTTGACAACAATAATGAAAACTTCAAGTGAGACAGACACCTTTGAAAAGAATTTATTTCTTAAAGCTAAATTTTACAGTTTTATCTTCTTCTGCTAATGCCTCTATTTACATATGGACTTATAAATTCTCATTAGAAATGAGTGAAACTGCATCCAAATTAAGACAGCAGATCAGTTCTTTTTATTTCTCGGCTGAGCACAAATGAACAGTTTTCCATTTAGAAACAGCGAGTACGACGAATTGGAGCTTTCGGCTAACGTAAGATGAAAATTTTGCACTATCGTAGTTAAAAACAAGAAAACTTCAGTCATTGTGATATTTTCTCCTAAACAAGCTCTCTTGCCTGAAATTAAAAAATAAGATTGTCAAAATCTGCGAAGGCTGAAAAGTAATACGTTTCTACATTAATGTTCATATCTTATAAAGTTATGTTTATACATGTGGTGGGAAAATATCCTAAAAAAAGAAAATACATGCCAAATAGTTCCATCCGTTATGAATACATCTCATAAAAAGAGTATTCAGTTTTGAATCTTTAATTTAAATCTTAAAAATCTTTCTCAGAAACATTTCCTTTCGCATAATGCTGCTGCGAAACGCTGCTATATCGGAATTCGAAATTCATGAAATCTCGATGAATTACAGCAACTGAAAAGGTTCTGAAGTAATTTAATTAAAATATGCTAACTGGAAAATAGCCAAGATATGATGAAGAAAGGAATTATTTTTGTTAAGTAAAATACATTCTTGTAGCCATTAAAATGTTTGAGGACTGAAGAAAATTTCTTCCATATTCATAATTTCCTCCACGTATGTTTAAAGTAATTTGGTAAATACTAATCGGATCAAAGAAATATATTCCAGAATATTTCATGAAATTTTTTATTTCTTTCTCTTTAGAAAGGATAAGTTAGATACTGGAATGTCACAATTGAATTATTTTAAAACGTTTATCATAACTAAAAAAATGCGTTACAAATTTTAGGGAAATGCACGCTCTTCAGAATTCAAAATTTCTAAAAGAATTTTATATCACTTCTTCTCAAAAAGAAATATACCACGATTAAAAAGAAACATATCAGAGGAATACATTATTTAACAAAGCAAATAAAATTTAACTATCTCCTTAAATACATTATCTATGAAATTAATATTTCTAGTTCCTCATAATTTAGATTTCGTATACTTACCCACTCCGAAAAGAATCGGAAGCTCTTCCCTTCGCTTGCCATCATCTACCTGTATGAATCTGGAGGGATTGAATTTTTCGGGCTCTTCATACAATTCTGGATCGTTATGGACACAGTAAAAATTTACGAGCGTATTTGCTCCTTTCGGTATTCTATACCCACTTAAATATGTTTCTCCTGAAAAAAAGAAAAGAAGACACAATTCGGGATTGCTTTTCTCATATGCTTTCGCGCAAGAAACGGACAAACATTTTATAGACTTGCATGCTTTCTGTGAATTTCTTGATGCAAAAATCGTTCTAAGGGCAGACCGTTGAGATTGGGGCTGCTATATTTGGCAATTAGCTTCTTCTTGGGTAGTAGGTACTCTCTAAGAAAGGGCTTTTCAAAATTTTAATTAGATTTTTAATTAATTACAAAATTATTCCAAAATGTTAACGTTTTTTCTTCAATAAATTCGGAGCGTATCGCTGCCCAACATTTTATACAGATTTATAATTTTCATGCAAATACCACACACCAAATTTCATCTATCTGCCTCATTGTGTTTGAGATATCGTGTTCACATACTCCCAGACAGACTCGCTGACATAATTCTAGATGTGACGTTTGGACTAAGACAGTGGCGAAGCAGGGAGGGGGGCTATCGGGCTGCAGCCCCCCCTCCCGAGCTAAACCAGAATTCTTGATTTTATTTAAAATCACTGCAACTGTTTGTTCTTAAATTACCTTTTAAAAAAATAATAAAAACGTGACAACATTGCTTTCTAGCTTGACAGGCTCGAAAATTTTCTTACTTTTCTAGCCATTGCACTTGTACTTGTAGCGTTGACGCGGTCGAAAACATTTTTTTGGCTAGTTATTTCATTGTATTTTTTATAAAATTATCGAAAG
>BGPR01041342.1:0-12074 GCA_013235015.1 Araneus ventricosus | reverse complement strand
TGTATCCCCACAGAAAAAAGTCCAATGGGTTCAGGTCAGGTGAACGTTGAGGCCATTCTACGCAACCACCATACCCGATGACTTGTTGCTGGAATGTGTCTCGAATGTAGTGTTGAACGCTTGATACCTTGTGCAGAGGGGCGCCGTCGTGTTGGAACCATACATTCCGGAGGTTACTCAACAGCAAATCCTCTAGAAATCCTCTCTTGCTTTCCTCTTTTCTTCCGCTCTATGTCGCGTTACAATTTTGGGAATTACGAACCAAACAAATATGCATTTAACGCCTTCTATTTTTAACATTACTGTACGGAAGGTGTCTTCTCTTACTAAATCGATGATGCCGAACATCTTTGTAATTGACTTTTTTCCCGTATATCGTACCGTTTTTGAGATAAGAACGCTAACTACGAGGTGGCGCTGTAAGCGCATGGCAACTTTACTATACCTAGTAAAGTACCTCACTTTTATGACTATAGCTCTTGCCGTTCAGAAATTATTGGGGTGACAACGGACTTTAGCGGGCACACTGTATAGATATCGCAGAGTAAGCTTTAACAGCTCCAGGTATGAAATAATATTTCTCTTCACTTGAACCTAATTTTATAAAACTCAACTCCATGAAACAAGTTCAAAGACTGCACTGAAATTGTCTTTCATTTGAATAGTTGATATCACGAGGAGTAACTGTTAGCTTTCAACACAGCTAAATGCGAAATTATTTCAATACTGCTTTCATTTCTTAGGAGGTGGAATTAATAATAGTAGAAAAAGTGAAATAAAATGTAAATAAAAAACGAAATCCTTCAAATCTTATAAAGATAATTCAAGGCGTTTTGCTCAAGCTAAACTACGTGACCCATCAAATTAGCCCAAGCCATAAGAGTTCCGACAAAATAGCCTCGACAAAAAAGCGCAAGACAAAATAGCCCCGACAAAACAGCCGCGACAAAATAGCCCAAGACAAAGTAATGTTTTTTAATGTCATTCAGTATTTGAAATTAGGTTATTTTGTCAGGCCTATTTTGTCTTGGCTATTTTGTCTTTGTCTATTTTGTTAGGGCTTTTATGACTTGGGCTACTTTGACGGGGTACTGATAACGTAAGCCTTTACTGTTATTAATAAAAATTTCTTTGCACGAAAGGATGGTTGGAGAGGAAGGAGTACGATTGTAGGGATGCATAAAAATAAAAAGCCTAATTAAGGGGTACGGTAGGAAATACAGATTGGGAACCGCTGCTCTAGATCGTTGCATATCCCGCGGTCGAATTAACGATTACAATTCTTTCTCTTGGTATATTTCATATACAAATAAGTGAAAGGCACTGGTATATTTATTCAAAATCTATGACAGATTTCGGTACGAATATTTCTTTTAACTCTTAAAGGATCGAATCTAAGAAGCAGTGCTACATCTGGGGACCGCGCTGGCCTAGTGGTAAGGTCTAAACTTAGGGACCGGTTTCTTTCAAATTCAAAACCTGATTCCACTAAAGATCCGTGGTGTATGGGGACTTTGTGTATGTTAAATCTGCGCGTCGTGTGTCAAACGTCCTCTTTGGTGTGGTGCCGAGGTTTGGAGAGCGGGTGCCAGCTCAGGTATTGTTCTCGTCATCTGATAGGGGTTAAAAATTACGAGGTCCGTCACTCAAAAAAAAATGTTCGTGTGGCTTCAAAACGGGACGTTAATATAAGCAAACTAGACTAAACTAAGCTACATTTGAACCCAAATTAACACTTGAGCAATCTGCTGAAAGACTTTGCATTGCTCTGAAGCACAGTATCTATATATTTAAAATAATTTGTTAAAAAATCCTTCACCGAGTCCGCCAGCCTCAACCACTCAACCGATTTCGACAATGTTTTTTTTTCATTTGAAAGGTAATGACGTCTATATATGTCATAAAGGGTCACATGTCTCCCAACCACCCCCATTTTCGTAAGAAATCGAAAAACCACTTCTCCTTTGTACATTGTCTATGGGTAAACTTTGTAGAAATCTCCCAGTCCCAACCACCCGACGGATTTCGACAAATTTTTTCATTTGAAAGGTTATGACGTCTAGATATGTCATCAAGGGTCGCCTGCCCCCCCCACTCCATTTTCGAACGAAATCGAAAAAAACATTTCTCCACCATACATTCTTTATATGTTTTTTCGATTTCGTTCTTAAATGGAGAGTGGTGTGGGGCAGGAGACTCTTGATAACATATATAGACCTCATAAGCAATCATATGAAATAAAAATTATCGCAATCCGTCGAGTGGTTGGGGCTGGCGAACTGTCTGAAGGTTTTACCATATTATTTTAAATATATATATCCCAACAGTTCCATCACAATGCCGTGTCAACAATATTATAAAATACCTATTGCAGGTGATGGAAACTTTTTATTTAGGGCAATTTCATTCTGTATTTATGGATCTGAAGAATTTTATGTCGAAATTCGTAAAAAAGTTATACAAAACATTATAACTAGATGAGATTTATTGAAAGAATTTTGCAATTTTAAAGGAATCTGTTGTCTACAAAGAATATGAAATCTACTTTGGTTTTATGGTCTGTTCCACTGATCTTCATGCAGTATTTGAAACTGAAAAAAGTAGTGACTGAGAGCCTCGAAGCATCCAGGTGGCAAGGATAGTGCTGAGCAAAGTGGATGCTGGCAGCGAACCCGCCCAGAGGGCAGTGAGAGCAGCTAGTGAAGAATAATTTTCTAATGAAAGTTGCAGGCAATGAACTAGAAAATGTCTACAGACCACGTGGTTTTAAAGTTCATTTGAAAAATTTCCAGGGGAAATGCACCTCAGTAGAAAATGTTTTCTGTTTGTTTGGAGATATACAGGAGATACAAAATTCCGGAACAAAGTTAAAATCAATAATTCGCAAACGAATAAAGATAATTTAATTTTTTTTCAAATCTTTTTTTATCCGTATTTCCCTCGCCAATTTCTTATTATGACGTTTATATTTCTTACAAAGAGAAACAAATATTCATCGCTATATATACGGGAAGGGAAAAAATTAAAGAAGTAAATCGGAATTTTGTGACTTCCACGTCTACGGTAAGAAAAGGCGAAACTGAACAAGGAACTAAAAAAATCTTTTCTTATTATTTAAATAAAATTGTGCTTTGCAAAGCTTGTATCTTCTATACCACTTTCATGATACGATCTTTATCTTAAAGTTAATAGTCCAAACTGTCTTTATACGATGCTTATTTTAAATCCCAATTTAATACATTAGAACAGATAACATTAATTTATTTTTAAATGATGCATCCTTGTTTGAACATATGTATTGTTATTTTACTTGAATATCCTTTCGAATATTGTACACTTAATTAGTTATGAGAGCAATACGGTTTCTTTCATTACTTTTCTTTAATTTAAAAGAAAAAAGTCCTTCTGGGATATTTTCCATTACTTCTGGGCAGAGTGAAATTTCTTATAGCTTGTCTTTTCTGAATTTTTTATAAGCTATTCCATCTTTTTTAACACTTACTTGTTGCTTTAAAACGAATATTAGTTAAAGTAGAACACAAATGTTATTTGGAATTTCAAAATTAAAGAAAATGGGGGCAAATCTAAGTTGCTGTTCTTTTAAAAGATAGTTTGTTATTACTCACATTTACTGATTCACGTGTGAGCATTTAGATCATAAGGATAGTTTATCTTTATTTCAGTTCTATATAACTAGAATAAAGTACATAAAAAACTCATTTTCGGGTTGAAAGTATCATATAAATACTTCCCACTGAAAACTTTTTCTTGTCTTTTAAACTTACAGTTTTTTCGACCTAAAAATTTTTCGATTTCGGATTAAAAGTATCATACAAATCTTTTCTGCTAAAAAGTTATTTTTGGTTTTAAACTTGAGTTTTTTCGACCTTAAATGTTTTCGATTTCGAATTAAAAGTATCATACAAATCTTTTCTATCCAAAACTTCCTTTTATCTTTTTAACTTACAGTTTTTTCGACCTAAAATATTTTCGATTTTCTTTTAGCATACTTAGAAAGCATAGATTGCGCTTTGGCGATTTTTCTCCGACTCCGTCTTGTCTTGGCGATTTTAAAAACTTCGCGCTTGGCAACCTCTGACGGCCTTGGCAGAGGAGGCCAAAAGACAGGCGAGGGTGTTCTGTGAAGTGAAGATGAACGGGACGGTCCTTTGATGATGTAATTCCATAATGAACGGAAGAGATCGTCGGTGGTTGAGCTGCAAAATCGTTTGGTTTTCCAAATGAACAGTACCACAACACGGAGTTTAGTTGCATTTAGAGCTAGTTAGAGAAAGCAGGGTAAGTTTCTAGAAAACTTTTGGTTTGAAAAATTTTATTTTTAATTAATTAAAACTTTCTAAAGGGGGTAAAACTTTGTGTGTGGAGTCAATACACATACTGCTATTTATTATTTTGATTAAAATAACTATCAGCATAAATTATTTGAAATGCATATGCAAATATTACACAGCAAAATGGATTTTGGAATTTAAATATTTATTAATTTATTAATACTATAATTATTACTAATATTATTTGTTTCAAAAACCTATTTTTGTCTTTATTCGTAAATTTTTCTCTGTTTCTGAATTTATAAAGTGAAAATTCAGAAGCTATATCTGGTTCTATTTATTAAACTGTGATTCTTTTTTAATTTATTGTTTACAAAAATTAATTTTTGAACTATGATTGTAGTGGCAAACATACTTAGTGATATAAGAATGAGGTCGGTTTGTTTGCTTAGGCAAAAACTGTTCGTAATTGTTATAAGAAAAATAATGGAAGTTTTTATTTTATATCTATTTTTACTATTCTTGTTTTCATTTTAAATAATTTGTAGTTTTAATTTAAAGTAATGTAAAAATATAAAATAACACAATTTGGATTTATCTTCCCGAAAAGAAGTACTTATATTGACTGCTTTCACCATTATTTTTTTTTACACCTGCTGCTTGTGAGATGCTAACTTTAACTGAAAAGTATTTAAAAACAATACTTTAGTTTACTTACGGTAAAAATTTTGTTGTAAGTTCGAACAGAAAATGCAACAATAAAAAAGGGAAGATCAATATATACAGCATGCGAATTAGCAGAGGACTTTAAAAATCTATTGCAAGAATGACTCTCAGTATATAATTCTAGAAAATTGTCAAAACTTTTATTGTTTATTTTTAAAAAGTATTTTGTTATCAAACATTGAATTGTGATGATTCATTCTTGTTTTTAACCGATGATTCTAAATCTAGTTGAAAGCAAACATACTCTTTTTATGTACTCTAATGTATATGCGAAAAAACTCCCTCTTTTTAGAATAAAAAATTACTTATGCTAGTGATATGAAGTTGTTTTACTTAAAATATATAATAACTGCCAGTAAATGAATTACTTTTATTAGAGAGTATTCTTGCATTAAGTCTTCTGTTGAGTTTTGCAGTTAATTTGAGGCTTGTAAAATATACAGGATCACCAATAACTTTTGCTGAGGCGAAGACGAATTTTTAAAAAACCTTTTCTTTATCTTTTAAAATTTCCCAGGAAATTAATTTTTAAAAGAACACGATTCCATAAGATTGGATGATTATTAAAAGAACATAATATATGTTTGTGCTCGTATTTATTATGAGAATTGTAATATAATTGTAGATGTGTATTAAAGTATGGACCAAATACCTCAACCTGTTGACTGCCTGCTGGTCCTGTCTATTCGTGCGTCTCTGAGAGAGATTAATCAAAAACTCAACAAGCAACATAATTGAAATTTAGAATATAGTCTTAACACCAATATTGTAGATCTATATTAAATTTGGGACTCAATTTCTATGATTGTATGCTTGGTTCTCTTTACTGTACAATGAAGTTAAACACAAAACGTCCCATATTGTGTAAGTGCAAGAGAGAATAACTTTTCGGTGATTAATGAAAAAATAGTTTGATATAAAATTCTCTTTCTGCCTCATAAAGAAAATTCTGTTAATTTTGAAATAGTTTGTTACCTCGGCAATCACACGTTTGCCTCTCAAAACGCACGCACCAAAAATGAAGTTTTTTGCAATGCCTACAAGTGAAATAGTGTTAAATAATAAAACAGTTCAAAGCCTTAAAATCTATAAATGATACATTGAATATAGTGTTTAAATTTATGTTACAAAAAATTGTTTCCATAATGGACTCTTTGAATCTGTATGAAACAGAAATAAAGGTGCGAAAATTTAAGAATTAGTTAGAAAATGATCATGAGAAACTGAAAATTAATTGCAATCTGTATGTGATAATTAAAAAAAAATACATAAGAAATAAAAATCATAAAATGATAAATAGTCTGCAAAAGTTCGAATTTCAGAAGATTGGAAGCAGTATCTATTATTTACTAACTTACCAGTCAAGTTAATGATTTTTTTATGTGTTTGTGTTTATAAATTTTGGCGTATATAAATACTATGTGATCAAAAAATAGGTGTACTGCTGGTAAGCAGATGTACAGTGTGTGGTGAAGGGATAATGGAAAATTATAGATATTGACATTTCGTGGGTGAATATTAATCGCGAGATAAAAATTTTTATTTAATCTTTTAGTGTTCGTTATTACTTTCAGGGCCTTTAAAGCATCCATACCAACAATAATTCTGGCTTATACCATTGTCCATACATGTTCATGTTATGAATGTTTAATTTTATCCACGGGCCACCACGCTTTCTTTCATAAACCTTGTTTTTCATTATTCCCTATAAATGGAGCTCTGTCGCGTAAGATTAGGTAAAGCAGGCGGCCAGTTAGTCAGGGACGGATTAAACATGTTAGGGGCCCTGGCGCTAAGTTTCTTGGGGGCCCTCTGAAAGTATCACACATATGAACTTTTATATTCTGACTTGCAGTCATCAGGTTTTAAAATAATATGATTTTGGATACTTTTAAAGAAGATAACCATATTTCTATTAATAATAATTACATTTTATAAATGCTAAAATATGTAACTTTATATTAAATATATTTAATCTATTAATTACATCTGAATTAATCATAATTAAAATGTTTTGAGTTGGAAAAAGTATATCATAACTTAAGTATTATAAAAAAACAGAATCCATTGAATAAAAGAAAATACAAACAACTTTTTCTAAGTGAAATTCCTTTCGGTATTGCTAATAAATACATTTCTATTTTCTATTACCATTTATGAGGCATAAAGCTAAAAAAAGAATTACTTTAACTCTAATTACTGAACTATTATACGGGGTGTATACAAATGAAGTGACACATTTGAAAAATTAATTTAAAAAAACTAAATAAGTTGGAACAGCGAATTTTTTTTAAAGATGAGAGAGCATCTCAAAAAGTTTTTTTAGATAGGTAACATGCCCTTTCGGTGGTCTAGGGGGTCGTAAATTGCTGGGAATCAAATATTTGTTTATAGCCATTATCTGAGAAAACTTTAAAATTGGAAAAAAATAAAAGCATGTATTCGTAGGGAATTTTACGCTCTTTAATTTGTTAATTCACATGTAGTATGAAAACTGAAAAGTTTTCGTGATATTCAAGAAAAACTAAAAAAAGAAACCAGAAAATGCGCATCGGCTTCTGCTGAGCGATAGCCATTGCGTACGGAATTTTCTCTCTGTAACAAATTTAGAACGGTGTAACGCAGCGTTACCTAACTGAAAAAAACTTTTTGAGATGCGCTCTTATTTAAAAAAATCGTAGTTCCAACATTTTTAGTTTTTTTAAAATTAATTTTTGAAATGTGTCACTTCATTTGTGTACACCCTGTAAAGTGCAAATGAAAAGTATGTGATATTTAATATTAAGTATTCAAGCCAATATGAAATGCTTTTTTCATTTTTAAAAAAAATTCTTTCTTTTGAAAAACTGTTAAAGAACTAGTTAGTCATAAACAATTTTTTCACTCAATTTTAAAAATTACTTGAGGCGTAAATTCATGCACGAAAGAAAAATGTTACTAAATATTTTTCCTCAATTTACTTTTAAACTGAAGATTAATACCCAAAAGGATCCATTCTGGAAATTTTTCTGATTATTTCACAATACAACAAAGATGTAGAGAAAGATTTATTTTATTATTACTCGTGGTAAGTTAAAAATACCTTTTTGATGCACTAAAAATATCGCCAATCGTAAGAAGTTTCAGAAGATCAGGTTGAATAGAACATGGAATCGATTTTTATAAAAACGCACGAAATAAGAAATACAAACGCATAAATTAAACAATAATGTAATTTTAATTTTTGTGCATTCATTAAATATCAACAACATGATATTTTAATATAATTGATGAAAATTACACATTAAATATAAGAAGTAATTACTTTCTTAAGTTTATGACATTTTACATGTTTGTTGAACGTCATATAAAACGACAGCTTAAAATTATAAAAAAAATCATGCACATTGCATCGAAAGAAAAAGATTATGACTGTTTATAAACTAATTATTAAGTTCAAATGTTATTTAATTCTTCTTGTTTAAGACATTGAAATTCTCCAGTAAATTTTGACCTTTTATTCAAAACAGAAAATTATGTTTCTTAATTTTAGTATTAAAAAGTAAAACACAAAGAATTGAGAAATATACAAATCCCATTTAAGACCATATTTTTACGATAATGGAATTTCAAAATATATTGTCATCAAAATACAATCAGTTGTTCGTCATACAAAATTTAAGCAGATTTATTTTTTTTTATTACTTATACTTGAAATTCGTGTTGAGGTTTTAACGTTTCAGGTGTGCTGTTAAAACAAAAAATACACTTCTTGGACTCGATACCTCATTTTTGTTGCATTTAATAAATGGAAATAATTCAACACACAATCTTTGCAGAGCTAACAAATGGGAATAGAACATTAAAACCGTTACCGTTTCTGCTGAATATGAATTTAAAGAAACTATTTTTTTGACATTTCAAAAACATTATTTTCAAATTAAACTAGCCGCACTCGCTGCCCTCCGGGCGGGTTCGCGGCCAGCACCCACTTTGCTCAGCACTGCCCCTGACACCTTGCTGGTTCGAGGCTCTCAGTTAATACTTTTTCAGTTTTAAATACTGCATGCAGATCAATGTAACAGGCTATAAAACCAAAGTAGATTTCATATTCTTTGTAGACAACATATTACTTTAAATTGTAAATTATTTCAATAAATCCCATCTAATTGTAATGTTTAGAATAACTTCATCACGAATGTCGGCATTACAGTCTTCAGATCCATAAATACAGAATGATATTGCCCTAAATAATAAGTTTCCATCACCTACAATAGGTATTTTACAATATTTTTGACACGCCATTTTGATGGAACTGTAGGGTTTATTGATGAAAACAAAAAGTCATCTCAAAATTAAAACGTTTATTCCAAAAACAATCTCATTTAACAACGCTGCATTCCATAAAAGTTTTTTCCTAAAATCCTAACTTTCTTGTTACCAATCTAATAAAAATAAATTTAAAATAGAAACAAAATCGTTTGCTATTGATTTTAAATTAAATATTAACTAAAACAAAGATAATAATATTTGTAGAGATGTCTTAACAAAATCGTCTGCTATTAAAGCTAAATTAAATTGCAATGAAATGCAACAGAACTGCATACAAATGAAAAATACCATTTTAAACTTACGAAAATAAAGCGGAGAATTCTGATTCGTTAAGTATTTGAAGGAAGTGAGGTAATAAATTTTCAAAATCAGTCCAGGTTTTGAGGCCCAGGAACTCCGTACTATTTTGCAATAAATCTCCGTTATTTCAGTTAGTATATTCCGTTTATTTTGCAATATCTCTAAAAAATTATAGGTTCTGGGTGGAAGACGACCCGTGACGACATATTTAGACGTCATAATCTTGAATATGAAATAAAAATTATCGAAATCGGTCGGTTGATTGTGGCTGGCGAACTGCCTGAAGATTTTTCCCCATAGGAGAATGTGCAGTGGAGAAGTGTTTTTCGATTTCATTCGAAAATGGAGGGTGATGTGGGGCAAACGACCCTTGATGACATATTAAGACGTCATAAGCTTTCATACGAAATAAAAATTATGGAAATCGTGCTGGTGGTTGGGGCTGGGGGATTTCTACAAGGTTTTTTCCCCATAGACAATGTGCAGTGGGAAAGTCTTTTTTCGATTTTGTTCAAAAATGGAGGTGGTGTGGGACAGATATATCTAGACGTCATAAGCTTTCATATGAACTAAAATGTGTCGAAATCTATCGGTTGGTTGAGGCAGGCGAACTCTGTGAAGTTTTTGACCAAATTATTTTAAATATATAGATAAAGACAGCTAGATTAGATATTATAATTTAATTCTCCCTCGATATTATCATTTTAAACGGTAGACAGACAACGAAAACAACTTATTTTATTGATATTACAAAGCATGCAAACGAAGTTTCAATCTGCATTTCATCCAAATAGTTTTATTTTTCAACAGGAGAATGTGGCTATACATACCTCAAATGTCGTTAAACATTGATTTGCTCTTCAAAATATTCAAGTTTTAAAATGGCCTCCGATCTACCCAGACTTAAATATAACAGTAAAAGTCTGAGGCATCTTGTTTTATGTGTTCAAGTGAATGGTCATTTTGATAGTAAATTAGTACTTTTCAATAATTTATAAGTAAGAAATATTTTTTTCATATTTTTTTTTATTATCGATGAAAATCTATCTAAAAAATTTATTTTTGTAATGTTATTAAATAATTACCATTTGTATTTAATATGGTGAAGTTTTTTATATGAGACAATTCAAGTGATCGAGATGGAATTGACAAAAGTCTAAAATGAATTATCAACATCATGTAAAGAATGGATGATTTAACAAATTTTTACCGCATTAACGCTGATGGATATTTTTTTAGTCTTGTTATGTCTTAATGTTAAACAATGCCCGGTTCTGAATTATATGAATCGTTTGATTTTAAAAGGGAACTTCTGTAGTTTGGTCGAAATCATTTTTATTTTCGTTTCTAATTTGATCAAGGTAGATGCATCATTTGGTGTAAAACGGGACTTCCGGCATTCATAGCCACGTTGTAGTAAAAGCACCTAAGTTTCCATATGATATCAGAAAGGCCTTTCTTTGCAGAAGAGCCCTTTTAAATCAATTTTGCTGTTCTCCGCTAGATGTTAGAACTCCCCCTTTAAAATCAAGCGATTCATATTCAAGCTAACAAGGTTACGAGCGGTCGCGTCATCGGTGGCTACCACAAAGTGTGTTTCTACGTGTCTTAGAGCTATAGAAGGAGTTTCTTGAATCTGAGGAACTATGATTTTTAATATAGAGAATATCAGTGTTTGAGAAAGCAAATTCTGTTCAAATATATCAATTACTTCTAGTGATATTGAATTGTTTCTAATGTCTAATAACTTTCTCTTTGCAAACAAAGGAGTTATTTTAGACTATAGTTTCGTATCTAAATATCTGTTTAAAGACATTCTTCCTTTATATCTCTTCTAAATAGTGTAATTCATCCTTCTGTTCTGCAATGAATATTTAGACTGGCAGTGAGTATTTAAGCTTGTGCGGAGTATCTAGACCTGCATGGCCAAACTGTCCTTCTTTGCAGAAGACCCCTTACAGATCAATTTTGCTGTTCTCCGCTAGATGCTAGAATTCGACTATAGTTTCGTATCTAAATTTCTGTTTAAAGATATTCTTCTTTTATATCTCTTCTAAATAGCGTAATTCATTTTTATGTTCTGCAGTGAATGTTTAGACTTTCAGTGAGTATCTAGACTTGCATGGCCAAACTTTTTCTTAGTTGATTAGAACCAGCAGAACTGTTCTCCCTTCAACTGTCTCGTATATTTTCACAGTATAGTGTGCTATGCGTGTACCTTGTTGTGCATTGAAAGGAATTGAGCATGCTTTTTGAGCTTCTTTCTTTCAACAGATGGAATCCAAAATTTAACACAGACATACAATGCCAAATTTCATCTATTTAGCTCATTGTGTTTTTGATTTATGGTGTTCACGACCGGATAGGCAGACAAATAGATTTCTCTTTGACGGATTTCGTCCAAAATTTTATGTAAATCTATAATGTTAATCTAAAGACTAAATA
>BGPR01041341.1:0-13650 GCA_013235015.1 Araneus ventricosus | reverse complement strand
CTTTCGATAATTTTATAAAAAATACAATGAAATAACTAGCCAAAAAAATGTTTTCGACCGCGTCAACGCTACAAGTACAAGTGCAATGGCTAGAAAAGTAAGAAAATTTTCGAGCCTGTCAAGCTAGAAAGCAATGTTGTCACGTTTTTATTATTTTTTTAAAAGGTAATTTAAGAACAAACAGTTGCAGTGATTTTAAATAAAATCAAGAATTCTGGTTTAGCTCGGGAGGGGGGGCTGCAGCCCGATAGCCCCCCTCCCTGCTTCGCCACTGTCTTAGTCCAAACGTCACATCTAGAATTATGTCAGCGAGTCTGTCTGGGAGTATGTGAACACGATATCTCAAACACAATGAGGCAGATAGATGAAATTTGGTGTGTGGTATTTGCATGAAAATTATAAATCTGTATAAAATGTTGGGCAGCGATACGCTCCGAATTTATTGAAGAAAAAACGTTAACATTTTGGAATAATTTTGTAATTAATTAAAAATCTAATTAAAATTTTGAAAAGCCCTTTCTTAGAGAGTACCTACTACCCAAGAAGAAGCTAATTGCCAAATATAGCAGCCCCAATCTCAACGGTCTGCCCTTAGAACGATTTTTGCATCAAGAAATTCACAGAAAGCATGCAAGTCTATAAAATGTTTGTCCGTTTCTTGCGCGAAAGCATATGAGAAAAGCAATCCCGAATTGTGTCTTCTTTTCTTTTTTTCAGGAGAAACATATTTAAGTGGGTATAGAATACCGAAAGGAGCAAATACGCTCGTAAATTTTTACTGTGTCCATAACGATCCAGAATTGTATGAAGAGCCCGAAAAATTCAATCCCTCCAGATTCATACAGGTAGATGATGGCAAGCGAAGGGAAGAGCTTCCGATTCTTTTCGGAGTGGGTAAGTATACGAAATCTAAATTATGAGGAACTAGAAATATTAATTTCATAGATAATGTATTTAAGGAGATAGTTAAATTTTATTTGCTTTGTTAAATAATGTATTCCTCTGATATGTTTCTTTTTAATCGTGGTATATTTCTTTTTGAGAAGAAGTGATATAAAATTCTTTTAGAAATTTTGAATTCTGAAGAGCGTGCATTTCCCTAAAATTTGTAACGCATTTTTTTAGTTATGATAAACGTTTTAAAATAATTCAATTGTGACATTCCAGTATCTAACTTATCCTTTCTAAAGAGAAAGAAATAAAAAATTTCATGAAATATTCTGGAATATATTTCTTTGATCCGATTAGTATTTACCAAATTACTTTAAACATACGTGGAGGAAATTATGAATATGGAAGAAATTTTCTTCAGTCCTCAAACATTTTAATGGCTACAAGAATGTATTTTACTTAACAAAAATAATTCCTTTCTTCATCATATCTTGGCTATTTTCCAGTTAGCATATTTTAATTAAATTACTTCAGAACCTTTTCAGTTGCTGTAATTCATCGAGATTTCATGAATTTCGAATTCCGATATAGCAGCGTTTCGCAGCAGCATTATGCGAAAGGAAATGTTTCTGAGAAAGATTTTTAAGATTTAAATTAAAGATTCAAAACTGAATACTCTTTTTATGAGATGTATTCATAACGGATGGAACTATTTGGCATGTATTTTCTTTTTTTAGGATATTTTCCCACCACATGTATAAACATAACTTTATAAGATATGAACATTAATGTAGAAACGTATTACTTTTCAGCCTTCGCAGATTTTGACAATCTTATTTTTTAATTTCAGGCAAGAGAGCTTGTTTAGGAGAAAATATCACAATGACTGAAGTTTTCTTGTTTTTAACTACGATAGTGCAAAATTTTCATCTTACGTTAGCCGAAAGCTCCAATTCGTCGTACTCGCTGTTTCTAAATGGAAAACTGTTCATTTGTGCTCAGCCGAGAAATAAAAAGAACTGATCTGCTGTCTTAATTTGGATGCAGTTTCACTCATTTCTAATGAGAATTTATAAGTCCATATGTAAATAGAGGCATTAGCAGAAGAAGATAAAACTGTAAAATTTAGCTTTAAGAAATAAATTCTTTTCAAAGGTGTCTGTCTCACTTGAAGTTTTCATTATTGTTGTCAAATGCTGCTTTTGCAAGCATGCATTTCTATGTTTTAATTTATCTTTACATCAAGGACTGCGGAACTGCAGCAACCACCAACTTTTTTTCAGTGCATAAATTTAATCACTTATTTATTAGGTTTTGATTGCAAATCCATTAACAATCTGATCTTTCGACGCGGTCATTTTCACCAAAAAGAAGGGGAAAACAGTTGACAGAATCTTCCCTAACCACTGTCTTCTCAGAGACGCTTTAGGGTACGTACACACGCAGCGGTTACGGCGAACTCGGCTGAGAGCTGGAAACGTGTCGGTGGTGTTCACACGGGACGTCTGGCTACTCGTCGCTGCGTATTCGGCTTTTGTGACCACATTCGGCGTTAATCATTCTACCGGTGAGGCCATACGTGGCTCAGAAATGGTGATTTATTTGAAGAGCTCCTATCGAACAAAGAATTCATTGCATATAATAAATAAAAATTTTACATTTTATAATGTATAGAACTGTTTCATAAAATTCTCAACTGTATTCAGCATAACACACTTTAGTATATAATTTTTTTCTGGAGTTTCATATAATATTCTCATCAATTATAGAATATTCGATGAATATTCTGATTATCCTAGTAAATAGTAGGCATGTAATTGAATTTAAAATAATTTTATTTTGATAAAAAGTCAATTTTGATTTATTTTTAAACAATATAACAACTCATAATGATCAATGCATGTGTTGTTTTGTAGTAAAATTATCGCTTTAAAAATTAAGCGTTTTCATATTCTACAAAGGCTAGGGATGAGAAAAATTATCTTTCAATATATTTTTATATGTGATTCTCAGGTCACATTTTTCAAGTAATTTCGAAAAATATTAAAGTATTTTCAAGCGGTTAGTTTAAAAAATTATCTG
The DNA here is from genome assembly GCA_013235015.1 of Araneus ventricosus. NCBI lineage: Eukaryota > Metazoa > Arthropoda > Arachnida > Araneae > Araneidae > Araneus > Araneus ventricosus. The sequence continues at coordinate 10,677 of BGPR01041341.1, read as the reverse complement.
TTTTTTTTTGCAATGTATACATAAAAATATATTCTAAAATTTGTAAAAATTAAGGAAAAAACTGCACAACATTGAAATTCACATCATTGAAAAGATTAGGGTAGGCTCGCCGAATTTGGACTACCTGGACGTTGTTTACTGCACTGTGATAGAGAAATAATTCTAATTAAAAACAAATAGTTGAATTTTTTTGTAGCTTATTTATCTTCAGAAAGGTGTAATTAACTTTTTATAAAAAGCAATTTAAATTAGTAAAAAGGCAAATTAAAAATTTTGCATCTTCCTTAAAGTCAAAAAAAGAATGAATGTTTTTGTGAGTAGAAGAACACTTAATGCAAATAATGAATCGACGACCAGTTTAATTAATCTATAAGTGGAATTCCGAATATAAAGCAAGTACCGATTATAAAACTTTATTTCCTTGGAAAAAACGTTGTCTCATATTCTCGCAAATACAAATTTTAGCAAAAGCATTTCTTCACAAAACGCCTATTAAAGATATTTATAAGAAAATAAAATGTGAATATGTATATATAATAAAACAGTTTAATTAATCATTAATATTAAATAAAATGTATTATAATTATCCTTTTACATAAAATATTACATTAAAATTCTATGTAATAATATTTTCGGGAGTTATCTCAAAAAAGTGAAAAATAAAAATTAACTTGATTTTATATTTTCATCCTGTACAAATACAGACACATTCGCTTTAATTATTTGCAGAAATTAATAATATCAGCAGATACAGAATATAATTAATAGAAAAAAACAAAAAAAAATCATCTAAAAAACTTATAAGTTTTTATTTAACTTCAGAAAACAGATTCGGCGTTTGGAGCTGTCATCCTCGTAAGGCGAAAACGCTTTCGTAAAATAACACGTGTGAACACCGTAATTCGTTACAATGGGAGCATGTGACGATTTTCCGTCAGAACCGGAGAGCTTCCATTGGCGAAGCAGGGTACGCTCGCGGCGAGAACCGGTTACACAACTTTGTCGCGCTAATGTGAACAGCGCCATTAAGGCCAGGTGCACACCAGCCGATTTGTGTCGTTGAGCAAGAAAATATAACAATAGTAACCCCCATTCCCCCTGTGAGGCAGCACAGGGGGAACGGGGGTTACTATTGTTATATTTTATTGCTCAACGACACAAATCGGCTGGTGTGCACCGGGCCTAAAGAACACGGTATCATACGCCGCGTCACACCTGCAGCTTTCGGCGTAACCGGGTCGTGTGTTCGTTCCCTTTGTCCCGATATCCTTCTACTTGAGCATGCGCATTTATAATGCAATCTCAATATTTCTTTCTTTTCTCAATAAGGCATTTAACTAAGAAAGGTACTGTCAGCGAGGCAGCACCCAGCGATGGGGAGACAATGCTTTAAACGTTTTTGCACTGCAGAAAATTTTTTACAGAGATGAAATTTCAAAATAAATAAAAAAGAAAATGAAAAAATAATCATAAATAAAAAATCTATTTAAAATTTATTGAAAATAAATTTGAATCTTTCCTTTTTTTGCATTTAAAATTATTTTTTTCGACAATTTTTCTTTACCAATGTTGAAAACTCCGAAAAGATGTGCTTGCAAAATTTCTGAAACCGTAATATTATTCTGCACGGTAGCTTCAAGCAACTCAACTTCTTAACGAATCTATACTTATAAAAGGCAATGTTTGCGTGTGCGTGTGTGCGATGTCCAGAGGTTGAAATTTGGCACACAGGTAGTCGTAATGGTGACTCAATGCACCTCGAAGCCCGAATTTTAAAATTTTATCTAGAAAATTTTTTATTTAATATTTTGTGTTGTTTTGGGTGATTTTTCGCACTAATTCCTCAATAGTACGGTTTCGGATAATTGTAAGAAAAAATAGATGCACCATCGGAAAGAGCAAACGATTTCCGTTCTAATGAAGTGTGTTTCCAACGTCTAATGTAATTTATTGAATTTTGAGAAATTTTAAAAAAAAGTGGCTTAAGCCTAAAATTTTTATTTTGAATTTCAATTTCCTGCATCTGACGTTCTAATTTCGTTAGCAATATGAAATTTCTTGAAGTAATAAATATAACATTTCTAGGTGATTTAAAACAAGAACTGTTAAAATATCATTTTTCTCCAATTTTCTATGATTTTTTTTATTGTTCAGTTCAAACATTTTCTCTCGTAGATTCGAATCGGGCTTCCAACAAAGGTTACTTTCAGTTTCCAGCATGCATTTCTGCTATCCCGATGGCTACGACCTTCCTTGCTGCAGGTGACATCATAAACTTTCAGGTTCTGCGAGAAGATGTTTTATTTACTCAATAACTTCGATTATTATTTTCACATTGCAATATTTTTGCATTGTTTTGGATTAACGGTACTCGGTACTATTTTCCTACAATTCAAATATCATTGTCGAGAGGGAAAATAAGCGAGCAAACTCAATAATATATATTTTTCTGTTTTGATTTCGTTCTAAAAACTATCATTTATGTAATTGTATGTGGTCTTTTTTCCATATTGTTGAAGTCCTGATTCCACAGGCAACGCCGTGCGCGTAGTGCTATCGTGTCTGTCTTAGCATGTTTCTTTGTCTCGCCATATTTTGCTTGCTGTCTAATAATGATTTTCACGTTGCAATTTTTTAATATTGTTTTTGATTAACGTACTTTGTACTATTTTCCTGCCGTTCAAATGTCATTATCGCGAAGAAAAATAAGCCGGTAAATCAATACTGTGTATCTTTTGTTTTGATTTCGATATCAAAACATTTTCGTGTCATTGTGGGCATTTTTTTTTTCATTTTGTTGAAGTCCTGATTCCACGGGCAACGCCGTGCGTGTGCTGCTGGTATCTAATACAGCGTCCTTGTGCTACATATTAAATGATTCACTCAGAATAAAATGGAGGAAGTTTAAATGAATATCACTTCTTAAAGATCATCAGTAGGTGTATGTACATTGAAAAGCACAACAATGCACGTGTAGATAGATACAATATCATAAATTAATCATTCTTTCTTTCGTTTTCGAATTCATAGTGTGCAATTAGAAGGTAGTGTAATTATTAAAATGTTTGACATCAAGATTTTGAGGAGTTATCACTTTTTAGGCTCCCGGAGTCCGACTCTTTCCACCCCCTCTCCAGAAAAAAAACATTTTGAAATTATGTTTGTCTGTCCGTGTGTATATGAACATGATAATTCAAAAACAGAGCCAGCTAGAGGAATGAAATTAGGTACGAAGTCAATGTACTTCAAATAATTAATCTGAACTCGTTGTAATAATGTCCAAACCAGACTGAAATCCTAGTCTGGTTTTGGTTGCTCCATTTCTATCAAGTTTATTCCTATCAGTAGATCTTTCAGATTCTGGCAAAAAAATTGAATCCGGGTCACCATATTATAATATTCGCAATGACTTTAACAGTGTAATTTCAAGTATTGAGTTAAAATACGAAAAGAAAATTAAGACTTCAGAGAATATATGTGAAATAAATGTTCTATAAAAAATGAAAAAAAATCCTATCCTTTTATCAGATAAGTTCTCATCTATCATAAGGTGTTAGTCAAGTCATTCCCTAAGCGTAGTAAATCTGGATATAATAGGCACATTATGCAGATGAAAAATTAAATTAATTCTTGATTGAATACTTTTGCTGCATACATTGTAAGTGCATGTTGATTTTAAATAGTGTCTTTTTTACTAATGTCCCAAAGTCTATTCTTCAAAATGTAAGAGAAAATTCACCCTTATACCTGTCCTTGTAAACTCTAAAAAAGAGATAATCCAAATAGAATTAAAAAATAAGCGAGAAAATCAATACTGTGTATCTTTTGTTTTGATTTCGATATCAAAACACATGTCCAAAATAAATCTTGAGAGCCTTCTATTTTAGTCCATGGTGTTTATTTTCTTCATTAAGACACACAGGCACACATACAAGGACAAAAGTTACTTGCACGTGAATATTATACAATTTTAGTTCACTTTTAACGTGCGCGCTTATAATAATCCTTCTTTCTTCCTTAACACACAACCCGCGTTCGTTCGTACATACTTCGTACTACTATTCCTGCAACTAATTCGGCTGAGGATGAATTATGTTTTTACACTCTCAAGTTTTCTACTGGATGTGTTTTTAAAGGTTTTTATTGTGCTTGTTTCTTTTCTTTTTATTCTTCTCAAAGGGATTATTTCTTATTTTTCAACTGGACAGATTCAGAGCCACAGAGGGTATATTATTTAACTTTGTAAGTCTTGCCCTCGACAGAAAATTTGTCCAAATTAGAACTCCTATGGTGGGTGGCTCTTTGATAAAGTCCGCCATTTGGGGTTCTCCTCTAATTTTTCCATTTTGATTTTTTTTTCAATTTTTCCATTTTGATTTTTTTATGTGTTTTGGCTATTTTATTATTGGGGAATTTTTGTTAATTCTTTAGTGATGGGTTGGTTAGTTGTAGTAAAATGTATGATGCAATCACTGGATGCTGCTGCGCAAAAAGGTGTATTGTTATCATCGTTGATTACTTCTTCTGTTTCATATTTTTCTAGTTTTTTTTCTTTTTTAATGTTTCTTAATTTTTTTTAATTTGATATTGTTTTTAACATTTGTAATTTTCTGTTGTTCGTACCTACAGACTTCTTCTGATCTGGGAATGATGGGGATTCGTCTTGACGTCATCACTGCGCACATGTGCAAAAGGGTTGCATCAATGTGTGTTTAGTCAGGATTTCCAACATCCTCCCACCTTTCAACGACAGGAAACTCAAATACAGCTCTCAAATTAACATGAAAAGTTTTCAAAATTATCAAACACAAATTGACAAATATCAAAATAATTGAATCAACAAAATGCTTAAAATATAAATAAAAAAACTTCAATTATCCGAATATATCAAGGTAACAAAAAATATTTCAATTATCAAAATAAATCAAATTATCATTCAAAATTGTTGTTTAACGTGAAATTCTCAATTAAAGTTCTTAAGATATGATATAGATAATATAAAGTTCAAAGGATAAGAGTTCTTGTAATAAAGGAAAGTTAAATTTTCACAATAAGAGAGTCTCTTTACCTTTTTAACCTCCTACCATACCGAGAGGTTGGTTCATCAGGCTCGGCCTTGTCGAGAGAATCTCTTTCAGTTGTTCTGGAATCATCACAGGTAAGAAAATTTTGCCGGTGGTTCACACTTTTGGAACAGTTCGTTTTCGTGCTCACTAACTTCCAAGGGATACAGTCTCAACGTTGGACGCAGGACTTCTCCACTTTTCGTTTTCAATTTCACAAGCCTGATGTTTCCATCTGGCGATGTGAAGACTTCGATCACTTGACCTAAAACATCTGCATGAGCTAGAGAGCAGTGTTTCCAGCGAACAAGTTTTTCAACTATCGAATGTTCACTTGGTAACACGATAGAAAATTTAAACTTTTTCAAATCGTCCTTCAATGAGAGTCTTCTCTTAATTCGGAAAAGTCCATTTTCATCCTCAAGTATTTGGAGTTTCTGAAGCCGCTTGTCTTATGGTCCTGTGAAATATTTTCGCTGTGCTATTTTTATCAATGAAATTTCAGTTCTGTTTCTTTCTTCTAGTTATGCTTCCTAATTTTCTAAAGTTCTTCTTCACCCTACAATTATCTATAAATCTGCAAATCCAAGATAACCATAAGAAATTTGTAGTAAGAGATCCAATGCACTAAGCTACAAATATCAGGGGTGTCGTGGAGCCGGACTGTTTTTAAAAGAAAAATTGTAAAAGCCTTCTTAAAACAGCGCGATTTTCGTCACACGGGTTATAGAGTGCCGGCGCTGCTTACTTTTCTTCTACACAACTGCAAAACGTCCGCTAACAGTAATCTGGCATTTTCAAACCTCTACACACCAAAATGAACTGCAATGCTTAAAAAACAACCCCAGAAATAATTTATCAAGAATCAGACTCCGACTTCTATTGCACTTCATGTGCGATGAGAACAATCTCCTTGCCACACTGAGCAAGAATCTCTCTGAATTTGTACACAACTTAAAACTTTTCTTTCGGAATTTTTATTTCTTTTTATATATATATTTTTTGTTTTACTTTCTTGTCTTTATGTCCTGTAGATGTATTTTTAAAAATCGTATCTCGTCTCTATTTTATATATCTTTTCCTTTTAAAAAAATCACCTTCATCCATCTAAGCCGGAAAGGAGCCATATAGCTCTGAAAACGGGATGCATATGGTGTAATGTAATGGAAAGTGTTTCCAAGATTTTTCTAAACGTATTGAAATTTTTCGTCTCTATTTTATATGTCTTTTCCTTAAAAAAGAAAAAAAACACCTTCATTCATCTAAACCTGAAAGAAGCCATGCGGCTCTAAAAACGGGATTCATATGACGTAATGTAATGTAAAGTGTTCCCAGGATTTTTATAAACATATTGAAATTTTATGTAGTTGATTTTTGCCGCTCAAAATAACTTTTATAAATCCACTGTATTTTGTGATGGATAACACAAGAACTACACTTTCGTAATCAAATATTTATAAAAAAAAAGAAACCATTTTCAGTTTATCAGAGATTTTCCAAGGTTCCACCATTTATCTATTTTGGATGTTTCAGTTAAAATAATACTAAAAATAAAAAAAAACATTGATATCAGCAATACCAGTTGAATCCAACTGTCCTAATTTTTTCTATCACATATTTGTGCCAATTCGTCAATCCAAAAGTTTATAGAATTTTAGACTTATCTGTTAAACAAAAATCAGGACATTGAGAGACAACATTCGATATCTGTTTTAAAAATGTCTAGGTAGCGAAAAAATTATTTCAGTAAAACCGATATGAACAATGATATTGTCTCAAAGCAGCTGGATATTGCATTAGTTTTGAAAAGGTTGATTAAAGAGAGATGACCTACTGGTGAACGTCAGATGACTTCAACAAAACAGTAACTTTAAGTAAGCTTCTTTCATTTAATATTTTTATTAAAAATTTATTTTTGAAATGTTTCAGTTTTTATTTATTAAATGTGTTAAGATCAAATATTTGATTATATGTTCAAATATTTTTTCAATATGCACCACCTTTTATAAAACTGTCTACTGAAAAAAAACATTTTGTTTTTAAACAACGAACTTGGAAATGGTTGCTAGTCAATGAAAATGATTTATTTATTAAAAATGTATTTTAATTTGTAATCACTCCCAAAATTCTTTGAACACTTTTAAATTTGTTTTGAAATTTAGTGATATTTACTTTCAGAATATGTATTTTAATAAGAATATTATACAGAATAATTCCTTCGTATTCTGAATCATTTTAGGAATTAAATGGAGTTCTTGTAAATTTCAAGCTCATTCAGGAGAAAAAATCTAATCTGACAATGCTCAGAAAATAACTTGCAGAAATATTTAATGACGTACGTTAAAACTATAAAATTGCATGTAAAAAATGTATGATACCAAATAGAATAATTCTAATCAAATAATCAAAAAATTATTCTAGATATAATGTTATACACTTATTTCAAATCAGTAGCGTTATTGTGACATTTTTCTGAAATTTCTTGACAGTTCTCTTTAGAAATGAAACTTGCGGGTTCATCACCAATTTTTGTCAAATAGATGAGGAATCCGATTCTATACAGTATGTATCCAATAAGCATATTAAAATTACTTTATCAGTGAAATCAGATGAAGTAATTTTAGAAATAAATGACATTTTTGAGCAAAGGATATTTAATGAAAAAATAGAACCCCTCGAAGTGCCATATGCATTTTACATTTGCAGATTATCATAGCATTATTTGATTCGTAAGCAAAAATGAATGCCCTGCAAACGATGCTATGCCAAAAACTTCTATAAAGCTAGTTAATATAACAGTTCTTAAAACTAGCTAAGTGATTTTTAACAAGGAAGAAGTTAAGCTCACACACTGGAACGACGTAGTTTCTAGTGGAGATGACTTTTCTTTTTTCAACACAAATTCTGGTCCGATTTCTGTCGCATCTATGAGCTTCATTTCAGTTAACTAATTGAAACTGTTAATAATTTTAATTTAAATAAGAATTATAGCGTGCATTAAAACTAAATTCACTAATTTTCTTTTCAGATTTCTCTTTGAAAACTTGCTGCCTAAACAAATACGAACATGATAGATGGTAACATTTTCGCCGTATCTCCAGTTTTACTGATCATAAGTTTAACAATACTAGTCTTTTCAACAGCGTATTTCCTTCTCAGAAACAGAGGACTGCCTCCGGGACCAGTAGGTTTACCTTTCTTTGGATACTGGCCATTTATGAATAGCGGAAATTGTCATTTAAAACTGAATGAAATGAAGAAAAAGTATGGAGACATCTTCAGCTTCAGAGTCACGGGATGCCTGTACATAAATTTGGGAAGTCAGAGAGCTATCCGTGAAGCACATCTTTCCAAAGCCGATTGTTTTAATGAAAGGCTTTCGAAATTCAGTTTATTAAGCCACATTTTCGAAGAAGGTAACATTCAGTTTCAATTCAATAAATTTTTGTTTTAATTTTTTTCAAAAACTGAACTTTTAAAAGAGCAGTAAATATGAGCGAAATTAAGGATGACTACAGTGGTATTCAGTACATGCTCACGAGAGAAAAATGTCCAGTTAAAATTTAAAATGTACTATGTAATTGTAGATCGTAACTGTTAGAACATTCTTTTGGTGATATAAATAATTGTTTATTTTTTGCTTCATATTTCATTCGGTCACCGAATTCTATTTAATATAATAGAAATTGAACTAATTTCGCATAAGAACTCATTTTTAATAAGTTCTTAAATTCTGTCTAGTTAATTTAACATTGTTTTCTGTTTACATCAGAATAATTCGTCTTCGTTCGTATTGTTACCTGGCTTTGACGAGAAGGTGGCTGAGAAGTCAAGCATCATGGGATATCAGACAATTCTATTTTAGTAAGTTATTTAGCTTAGTTTAAGTAAGTCAACAGAGTCGTATTTATTATAACCCTGTTGTTTGCTCTCTGTTTCGTACTCTTTTCCCTCTCGGCAAATGCACACATCTGTCTGAGGTAGAAGATCAGCCGCCAAACTCGTCAGAGCCTGTGTATATTAGTGACATATTTCTTCAGTTCTAAATAAATTAATCATCAGCTCATTTTTAACAAATTAGTTGACAAATATGTATATTAGCTTTGTAAAATTTTGGCTTTAAAGAACACAATTTGATGCAAGCTTTAAAAAACTCCCTTCTGACTTTTATAGCCCAAGCTTCTAATAACTCAGCATTCTTATATGTAACTGGAAATTTCAAAAATATTTCCAAACGACATGTATCTTCTCGTTCGTATTATAAAGACCAAATGCCGAACGAGAAGCATTTTTTTCTATTAAAAAAGTTTGCGCAAAATGTAAGCAAACTGTGAGATGTTAATGACAGACACGTCCTCTCGAAATGGTGCAGGTGACGTTCGCACGCATGCCACTTAAATTTGTCATGCTAGGGACACTACTCCTGCTTTTTCAGTCCCACTTTCATTTGAACACGCCTTACATATAAACTTTTGAACGAGGGGTGGTTTGGGGTACTAGGTGTCATTATCGGTGAAGATATGTAGAAATTCTCCGGAAGTCGTATCATGAGAACCATTTGGTTAGGCAGACTTCCTATAACGAATCTACCTAAAATTCTACACTTCTGAAAAATCTTGTGGAATAAAATTAACTATCAAAAAATTTCCAAACCAAAGCAAGTATCGCTAATCAACTTACGAAGATGTCTTTTTATGATTAATGGAACTCATTATTGTTTTGGAATATTATTATTTTACTGCATACACACCTGAGAGAAAACAAAGTTTTTTGTCGTCACTTTCCCACTGAATGGGCAACTAAATCATTACATTTAATTCTTGGGATTTTTTTTTGATCAGATGTCTTAAAAATAGTATGGATTAGGATAATATTAAATTTTTTAGAAACATCGACGTGTTTTAGAGCGGCACGCTAATAGCATCATGCAAGACAGCACTCGTAGGACTGGAAGCTGGGCATTATTACGCTTTCAGTTTTTTTTCAGAAAATTATAAAGAGTTCCTTGAAAACACTAGACTCAGCATTATCATTAAATAATTGTCAAAACCTGAATACACCTTATAAACAATCATTTTTTGTTAAATGATTTTTTTTCCGGGATAATAATTTTTACTACAGAAACTGAAGTTTCATTATTTTCTCTGTTTTTCACACCTGGAAAAAGCCGTTTGCTTAAAAATATCCATTTTTACAAGATTTTCAAATGTGAAATTTAAAACCTCTGTTTTCTTACGTGCTACATTTACGACAGTAAAGTTTTACAGTAAAAAAATGTCTATGTACAAAATATAGGTATTTTTTCAATGGGGAAATAAAATTAGATATTTTAGATATCAATTGTTTTAGTTTTTGCTGTGTATTAACTTATTACTTATCTTAAATTAGGAATTGGTTTCATCTATGGAGAGCCATGGAAAATTATTCGAAGATTCTTCTTAAAATTATTTAAAAGAAGGTTGGAAAATTCCATCAAAACTAAGGAAGTCGATTCTCTGTACGATTCCATAAAATCTACCATCAGCGATTTGGAAGACAAGGGAGGTCAGCCTGTTGACCTAACTGAAATTTTAATTCACAAATGCAACTCTAACTTACGCCTCATACTGTTCGG
>BGPR01041340.1:0-13650 GCA_013235015.1 Araneus ventricosus | reverse complement strand
CGAATTCTAATAGAAAGTAAACCCAAGACGCGTAGAAACACGAGCCATTACGTCATTCATCGGTGCACCGCCGGAAGTATAGCGTATTCTCCGTTAGGCTTCGTTGTGTTGTTACAACCCTAAGTAACGAGAGGTTACAACCTTCCAAACTTTATCGCCCAAATATAGAGCAAACATTTTAATATAATTTTGTTAGGATTAAAATAGATATAGATTGCAAATTGTTTCGCACAATATTGTATTGTCACCGGAAACCCACCACTGTGCTAAATTTCAAAGCTCTAGCTCGATTGGAAGTGGGCAAGAAATCGATAAAGATTTGAGGACAAGACATTCAAGTTGAATGAAAGCTAACAATTAAAACACCAACTCATACCTCTAATTTTAGTTTGATGCTTATCTAGTGTTTACTCAAATTTACCTGCTCGAGATTTTTAGTTGTGTTCACATGCACGTTGCCGTATAGATACACATTCCCGTGGAAGAACAAAACAGTGATAAGAGTCGTGGAGCTTCATCGAAATCTCGAGTTGGCATACTTCTCTTGGCACTTCCTTGTTACAGCGGCCCCTGACCTTACTTGGCGACTTTCGGACGGATTACGCCAAGAGCGCAGCTACGATTTCGGCCAAGCTGGTAAGCTCAAAATGGTAGCGAAGCTACTAGATTCAGACTCCTGGATTAGCAAAGCCGTAGGTGGCTTTTTATTTTAAATTATAATAATATACCCGATGCTTCATTAGAGGCCCCTTAACAAGGAATATTTTTTCTTCAAAAACCAATGCGAATTCGAGAACATTAGCAAAAAAAGCAGCAATGCTAATACAAGAACACTTGCTGTTTTTATAGGACTTCATAAGCTGTGGAGAGACTCTACCCCACCTTGAGATATATCTCGGTTGCTTGTCAATTCAATCTCGTTCACGCTATAACAAGAAAGTGCCTTTCCATTTGTGAAATCCATATACGAGAAAGAAAATATGCCATCAAGCAATTAAAGTAAATAGAATGGGGATATAAGAAACTAGTAGAAAAATAAAATTTGAATCGTCGGTGTCAAAAACCACACACAGCAAGATATACAAAAAATTGATACAACACTAACGACATGTATCATTTTGCGACAACATACACTAACCATATCACCTTCAATAATTTGATAGACTATGTAGCAACCTATACAAGCGTTTCTCATTAATCGAATGCTATGGCAAGTTGGGCATACTGTCACTGTTATATTAATGTCGTATGAACCACCAGGCTATAAAGTGTTGGTTAAAAGATGCTTCTTAACCCACCATTGCTTTTAAACAACATGCCCAATTTTTTCTAAAATATCAAGAATAAGAGTGAAGCTCCAATGCCTGTTTTTCCAATTGTATACAGACTAAAAATGTTATTGAACCAATTTGAAACATAGATGGTAACCTGAGCGCAAATAAAAAATAAATCATCACTGTTTATCATTTGCGGCTGCATCCTTTTAGTTTTGTTCGAACGCTTGAGAATACAGTATTTTATTCTATAATGTTGAAGGAGGAAATTCCTTATCCTTATTAATAGGTCTCAATATTCATTAATATTATAGAATTTTATCAAGGAAGTTTTTTTTCTCAACTAAAACATAGCGTTGCCGATTGGTAAACTGCTTTTTAGCTGTAAACCATACTTAAAACAAAATACGATTTTTTAAAGAATTTTATGTTTTAATCAAGAATTGGAAGTAAATAAACATTTTTAAATCAGGCATTTAAGGCTTCAAAGCGACCAAATGCGTAAGTATTCCAAGGTACTTACCGGCCGAGCCACCAAGTCCAGAATCAGAGACACAAAGTCACAGTTCATAACAAAAAAAATGAGATGCAGCAGGTAAGCAGCGATACGATGAATCTGAACTGCAGAATTCTCACAGTTGATAACTCATATAAACAGCATAAAATGCCAACAGAAAAAATGGCTGCAAGCGTCCAGAATCAGAGCTTATATAGCTATTCAGATGCAAAAACAGACTTGTCGCCTTCACCTTTATCTCCCAAGCGGCATGTCTTCATGATCCACAACTCCAGAACAATTCGCTACACTACTCTCTATGTATGGTTAGTAGTTAAAGTTAACGAAACAACAGCAGCGTTCATTCCGCATTGGGGCCTCGGTGTGGTGAAGCTTGAGCGTAACGGGTTTATTCTGGTACCCCCGGTTGGGTTGGGAGACGTCACTCTTCCCGCAGTTAACGTGCGGAAAGAGTGACGTCTCCCAACCCAACCGGGGGTACCAGAATAGACCCCTAAGAATCAGTGGGTTCCAAGTGTGAGACGGCATGTTCTCACGATCTAGAACTCCAGAACAATACCGCAATTATTTCTTAATTTTCGTTACAACACTCTCTATGAAAGATTAATAATTAGAAAAACAGCAACACAATATTTATTCTCTGACTAGGATCTTGGTGACCTGGTGGTAAATCCTTCGGTTAAGAATCAATGGATTCCAAGTGTGAGACACGATTCCATGAAATGATCCGACGTATTGGTGGTAGCACAATCGACCGTTCGTATTTAACTCAGATAATGTGGTGTGAGAGATCCGAAAGGTGTGCTTGCCAATAATGATATAAGTGCTGTTGAAAAGCCTTTGAATTCAATTTGACGTAGATGTTTGTAAAGTACCGTCTAAAGGTATTTTAGAGTCGTAGCCGTTTCGTTGATGCGCAGGCGGATAATTCAATTGATTTGTCCTTAAGGTTGTTTACAGGTTGGTTCAAAAGTCCTTAGGCACGTTTTAAGGGTAGGTGAGTGGTACCGATGCAAGTCAATTTTAGCCATAAACCTTGGAGTCCCAAATGTAGAGGGAAACTGCTAAAAGAGTCTCTTTGCTAGCTAAGTAAGTAAAGAAAAGGATACACTAGATAAAGTGTGTAACTCTTGTTTAATAAAAAATAAATTTACAAAAGCACAGCAATACGGTTGCTAGAATAACAACAATACAATTCGTGCGCAAAATGAATGTAATAATGCCGAGTTCGTCGTGGTACCGACAATAAATCTTTGGAGTACTTAAAGAAAGTATTCAAAGGACTTGCCGTAGTGTATCCGTTTCTTGCACTTAATTCATTGACAAAGAGCCTTGTAGCTTTTACCCTTTGCAAGCTGGTCCTAGTGTTCTATTCTAAATATGACTTGCTTCTGGAGCCCTGACCTACCTTTCTTTTTTGTCTTTGACTTTTGAATCCCCTGTATGCGTTTAAAATAATTTATTAGTAGAACTTTTTATATAACCGATTTTCGATTTCGTGAGAAAATATGTCACTTTTTCCGGTAAAATTTCTCTTTTGTAATGGTAAAAAAAACAGAAATGTTCATGAATCATGTTTGAAAATAGTACTAGATCAGATGGTAAATGGGTTAGAATGTGGACCTGCTATCCTGGGAAAGGAACGTTCTTTGCGCAGGATGAATAATTCTTGAGAAATAAAAACCATCAAAACTCTCTCCTCCAGTTACGATAAATTTATATTTCGTTTAGAAGGTACACGAGGAGTATTTCGGGGCCGAACTCGTAATTTCGAAATGACGACACCTGAGTAAGCACTCTGCACTGCAAATTTGCATCTCCACCAAAGCCAAGGTGGCCTTGTGGTCTAGGAGGTTTCGCCTTCGGAACTGGAGGGTTTCCAGATCAAAAATCGATTGCACCATAGACCTCCGAGTATGCGACCCTGATGCAAGTTAAATCAATATGTCGAGGGTCTAACCTCTTTCCACCTAATGTGATGAGAACTCTTGGAAAGAGGTTTGCAGTGGCGTAGTTACAATTTTTGCCGTCCGGGGCGAATAAGGAACATGCCTCCCTTCTTTACATGCTACTTATGGAACATTAACTTCAGGAGAAAAAAATAACTACAGGGAAAATTAAAACATTTTTAGAGTAACATAATTCATCGTTTGGTACCCTCGCTTCTCTGCAGATAGGTTGCGAAATTACACGTCCAACATTAGTCTTTCTATCATATACGGCCTTTGACAATTTTCCATTAATAAAAGTAAGCACTTAAAAGTGTTTGACGTTGCAAGAGACAGTGTCAAATAAAAGGAGAAATAATATCTTTTGCAACGACTTTTGGATCAATAAATAATATAAGGGTGGAAAGAATATTTCTCATATTTCAACAAAAGACTGTAAGTTTATTAGTAAAATTAATCCAAAAATGAGAAATCACTCGATTCTTGAATTCTGAACTAATATCAAATTCATCAAAAGATTGTAAGTTTACTAGCGTAATGAATCGAAAAATGAGAAATCTCATGAGATTATTGTGTTCTTAACTAATATCTAATTCTCCCAGAATTTTCCACTTCTTTCAATTACCAACATTGCCACCCCGAATTTCAAATTTATAAAGCAAATTCCTGTGTTTTTATGAGCAATGAATAAAGGGATTTTTTCAAAAAAAATCCAATCTCTAATTTTCTTATTATTAATTACTAACTTATATTCGAATTCTCGTTCAAATTACAATATTTAATATATTTCTTAAAATAGATATTTTTAAACGGTAATAAAATGCTGTACATGTGTACTTCATTATGGGTTATCTTGTAATGAATCAAGATGGTGTTGAGAGTAAGGAATCTTTTGTATGTCTTATACTTACGTATTTTTATAAAATAAAAGACGCTTTAACACATCGCAGCAGTTTTATTCAACGGAACATTATAATAACCTACAGTATACAGTAGGGTGGGCCGAAAAACACTTTTTTTCGAAATCGCTATTCTAATAGTGCGGAAAGGGTTCTCTCTGGGTCCAATAAACACGGTGTAAAATATTTTTTTGATTGGATAATATCTTCTGCCCCCGCATCGCACTTGGAGTTTGGAAATTTGGGTAAAAATTGCAATTTTTACTCGGTGTAGGAAATATAATTATTTTTCAATAATGCTATTCTAATAGTGAGGAAGAAGTGTCCACTAGGTTAAATAAGAAATATGTACAATATTTTTTCGATCGAATAATACCTTCTGTTCCCGCATCGCAATCGAAATTTTGCAATTTTTGAAAAAGTCCACTTTTTTATGTGTTATAGAAATAAATCACACATGAAAGATAGATGGGTACAAACACTGTTTATTGTGTATTGTATTGTACAATTGGTTATATTACCTGAAAATTATTAAATAATTGCTTAGTCATAATATATTAATACAATATGTGTTAAGGATATTGTAACCCTAGAATGTTATGTCATGCCAATACCAAAAGTTTACTTGCACTTAATCAGCAGGAAGAGGCTTGAAATCAGCCTTATTGTCGAAATGAGGCATCGGGAAAAGAATGTGGATCTAATGAACCCGTCTCTATTTTGAAATCCATAGACCTTAACGGATGCTTCTGTCACTAAGTTGGCACACCGTTCCACTGCCTGTGTATGACATGGGAAGTGAACGAAGTCCCATTCTGGATTTTTCTTATTACTTACAATAGATCTAAATACGACAGTGGATATATTACGGATAATTGGTGGAGAAGTAATGGTAATTGAAGACCAGTCAATCATTTCCGTATAGTCAGCAGCTTCAAAATTAAGTTATTGTGGAGAAAGACACGTACTGACTTTACATTGGAAGATGACTCTCTAGACTTAATTATACGTCTTGCAGCAAGTTCTCTGATATACATTCTTTCATACTTCAACATACATAGCAAGATATTCTCAGGATGAGCAAGGAACGAATTTCTACAAATTACTCCATCAATGACGTCCTTGAGGTCTTGAGATAAATACCTGGATCTAGAAATAGTATTCTACACACGCTTAGCTCAATATTTAAGCGAGTGTTTAGACTTTATATTAAACCAGTTTGGAATGTAAGCTTTCATAACAAACTCAGCGATTTGTTTCAAATTCAAAGAAAAAGCTGGCGAACTAACATATAATCTTAGAACTCTATTGGCTGTTGTCAGCTAGCGTGAATGTGATAATGTACCAGGACTGCGTCTAGCCAGCTCATCAGAACAATTTCCCAATCGCAACGCTTGAGATATTTCTAATAAGTACATTTGATCCTTGCTTAAGTCACGTCTATCTGTTGTTGGCAATTCGCAGTCAATAATTTCGAAAGTTGTAACTGGCAAAGTTTCACATGTAAGGAGCGCCTTCCCAAAATTACCAGAATATGATTTTGGACCATTTGTTTGCACATCCAGAGTTTCAAACAGATGCCTCAGAGTAAGTGTTCATTAAAATGCGGGAGATATATTACCCATTGCAGAGGTTTACAAAGTTTCAATTCCAAAGGCCGAATTACACCGGATTTCCATCCGGTATTAACAGATGTGCCGTCACAGCCAATTGCCAAAAGCTGAGAAAGATATCTTGTGATCACTTCAAAATATCCAATAATAGTCGCGGAAATCTGTTTTGCGGTGCCAAATGATGGACTCAAATGAGTAATGTAACCTGAACCCAGTTCTTCAATAAGACATAAACGTTCCTTTTTTGCTTTTCTCGTGTATCTTTTAGTATCTACTCTCTCCTCTATCAATGTAGAATCTTTGCGACCATCGACCAGCCCCTTCAACGATAATGCCTGAGCTTCACTTAAAGCCTGGAATTTTAAATCCTTTCTAACTTTAGCTTTTCCCTTCGCAACTTGTTTTCGTCAACCACCAAATCTGAGTTGTTGCTAGTTATGAGACCGACATCGTGAAGAACACTTGAAGCAATTACAGCCACAGCCCGGTCCGAGACGCCAAACCTGTCGCCAACCACAGGATTTGAAGGGAGGCCAAGTCGCATCTGTGATGATTTAGCTACAAACGGAGTTAATTGTTTGTACTTATGATCAGTAAGAGAGATTAAACGGTTCGATGTTGATGGTTTGTAAGTGTTCAGATTTAAAATTACTTCAGATATATCTGAAGAACAATCCGTTTCTACATCTTCATAATCTACATACTCAGCGTTAGGCGTTGCTTGTGTATGATTTAAATATAAATTGTGAGCCTTTATATCAGCATTAACAGCAGTATTACGAAGTTGTTTCCTGTATGAAAAGACAAGAAAAAGTGTACTTTTTAACAAAAATTTGCAAAATTTCAATTGCGATGCGGGAACAGAAGATATTATTCTATCGAAAAATTATTTTACACCTTTCTTATTGAACCCAATGGGCACCTCTTCCGCACTATTAGAATAGCAATATTGAAAAATAATTATATTTCCTACACCGAGTAAAAATTGCAATTTTTACCCAAATTTCCAAATTCCAAGTGCGATGCGGGGGCAGAAGATATTATCCAATCAAAATAATATTTTACACCGTGTTTATTGAACCCAGAGAGAACCCTTTCCGCACTATTAGAATAGCGATTTCGAAAAAAAGTGTTTTTCGGCCCACCCTAATGTGTAGTAGCATATTCCCAACATACTGTGTTGAACATAGTTTGAAAAGACAAATGCTCCAATCACAATTTCGATTAAAAAGATCATATCGCCTTTCGACGTGGAGAATGGAGGGCTAGCCCAAAACCTCTTCTTTCTTGAAATAAAAACGAGCCACAACTCAACTCCATTTCTGTTCATGACCGTAATGCATTGTAACTGAATAGAATTCGGAGTTAGTTTTATGCCACGAGGAACAGCTTTGACAATGCTTGGTTGATCCAAAGATTTTCCTCGAGAGGAAAACAAGAATTTCAAATATTTCATAAACAATATTTTAAACGAATAAAAAATTTACAAATCAATTTATGCAATATCTTTTGTTATCTATTATTGTGACATTTTAAGACTATTAACAATTTTTGTTATTCTACAAACTCATATTATTCACAATGAAGGCCTGATCAAAAGTGGGGTCTAGTAAAAACTTCATTTGTTCGGCCTTGAAACAAATTTTGGGAATCAAACTAATTTATTGTAGTTAGCTATGTATTACATATTAAATTAGGTATAGTAAGGACTAAATCTATCAGTGTAAAAACCTAATTAATAATTGAATGAAATGAAATGAAAAATAATTAATTCATTTTTAGAAATCATATTTTTCAATCACAGAAAAAATGGTTAATAAAACAAATAATAAAAATAGTTGCTTCCTAAACAAAGTTTGGTATGCGATTGACTAAAATAAATTTTCAATATGTGATTTTAGTTTCATTTTCTTACAAGTTTTATAGCGAATTCGTCGATATTGCCGTCATAATTTAGGTTTTTGATATATATATATATATAAACTTTTAAAAAAAGGGTGGTTTTGGGATCAGGGTCATGATCGATGAAGATCTACAGAAATTTGCCGGTAATTCGTGTCATGAGAACTATTGTAATAGGTTGAGTTCCTATAAGGAATCTACCAACCTAAAAAGGAAAGCATTGTTACAAAATGTATTTAAAATAATTTTTCAAAATTGATTATAAAGGAGAAAATAATCTTACAGAAATGGAACAGGTGTCACCGAAAAGCTAATTTTTTTTTAATTAAGAGGGTGTAAAAATAGTGACTGTGCGATGATATGTTATAACGTTATGGGTGAAAAACGTTAAATCTTTCAACTCCCTTTCCCTTCTTTAGTTGGAACTAGCAACGTTTTAATTGCGTAAGTTAATCCTTCTAGGTGCTAAGGAAAATGTGTGAAAAATTTCGTTCTAATATGTCCAGATGAGTGGAATGTATAAGTTTCAAACTAACATACATTGAATTTTATATTATATAGATTAAAGCTCAAATCATTCGAAATTCAGTATTATTGTTTCTAATTTTAAAGGAAAGGAATTTTTAATTTGGGGATAGAATGATTTATTAATGCTTACAGTCGCAGATAGTATAGGGAACTGATTATGGTAATTCTGGTAACATTCATTGCACACTCATACAAAAAGTAACATTTGAAAGTTCAGATTTCTTAAAATATATTTTTGAAAATTTCTTACGGCGCCATATACATATAGACATATTAACTGAATTCAAAATTTTAAATAATAGCCATTTATTTATTACTAAGCATTAAGGTCAAATCCATTTTGAAAACTGCATTAAAATTTAAGAAATATTATCAAATTTCAAGAAATTAGGTATATTCTTTTCCATTGTTAGTAATGTTTTGTAACTTTAAAACAAAGCAATTGATCTTTATTCACATCTTGAGAAATAATAAATGCACTAAGATGGGTCTTTTTTGTTAAAATATGGAGTTGTCTATCCTTAATAAAGGTACAGTAAGGCGAGGTATGGGTATCTAATTTTATCACGTCACAAATTTCTTCCAATTTGAACTTTTTCGGTAGTTGTTATTTTCCTCTTATATTATTCTAATACATTAGTGTATGTGTCAAGTAGAGGTAGTTTGGATATTGGTATAGAAAACTTCTTGAAACTAATCATTTGTTTAATCTTTAAAATATTAAAATAAAAAAAGAGGAAAATTTTTATTCGTGTCTGGGATGTTTCATCGTTAATGTACAATATTCAAATGACGGTTTAACGGATTAAAAACACTTTTTGAGAGAGAAATTCTTATGGTGCAAGTGAGGGAGAAACTGAACTTTATCTCAGGCGCAGAATGAGAGTGTCCCTTATACTTTTAACTGATTTGCAAATGAGGCAGTTATTTAGATTTATATATAATCCATTTTAAGTATCTCGAGCGCGTGCATTCATGAAAGGATATGTGTGAACAGCAGAAAATTAGCTTATGATAATAAATTCGGTATATAAATGTATATTATGTAAACTCTAAAATTAACACATCAAATTATTTCCAGAAACCATGGCAAGTGCAACTTGCTACGTATGTTACTAAAACTTTGTTGAAGAAAATTTGAACTTCTAATGAAATTTTTACAAGAATATTTCAAGCTAAGTTAAACAGCAAGTTCATTCAAAAGGAAAATTTAAATTTCTCGCTCAAAGACGAATTTTCATCACTTCAACTTTATTACGTTCTAGTTATTAAATCTAAAATTAACATATTATATTAAATTAATTCGGAGTTTGAGCAATACGATATTGCGCCAACTTATGAGAACAGGACGATTATAAAAATGTGGCCAAACTTCAAGGGTAGGTCAGGCACATGATAAGCATCAAAAATCACATAGGAAGATGGGTGAGCAAACGCCGTCTGGGATCTGCAGACGGCATTAAAAATATTATATGGCTGGCGAAAATGCCGGTATCTTTCTGAATCTTAATAGTATTTAACAGAAATTTTTCTGTGAGTTGATTTATATATCTGTCTTTGAAGATGAAAAAAGAATTCCGCTACGTTTGGCACATGCGCAAAAAAATTATTTAAAACAATTGCTCATATTTTCACTAATATTCAAGGTATTTACTTCAAATTAAAAAACCTCTTCTTATACATATTAGTAACATTTCGGATTTAGCAACACAGGCAGTCAGCAAATCACTAATAATGACAGTAACAGCACTTTCAATAGCGCTCAGCTCACCGGGTTTCTAGCTTGAACTGCAGGCGAAACTCCTAAGTCATCACCTTCTTTCGGTTGCCTCTTTTCTATACCCTTACTAGACTGGTCGTGATGTCACATGGAATTATCGAGTTTATTCTGAACATCCTCTTTCCTAATAGAGATATCGAGAAAATTATCAAATTTTCGGAATTTCCGATTTGTAGACAAAATTGTCGCCAAGGGCAGGGATTCCGGACCGGGTCGTCGACGGCATTCCATACCTACATCTGTAAAATTCTCTTCCCAATTATAAGACTATCAAGGCCAGAAAACGACTTTACATTTTTTTTAACAATATTGTACTATATCTCCACTATCCGGTTCGTATCTCGAAGGACCTGATTACAGCCTTAAAACTAAAACAAAAAGGTCAAATATTGTAAATTGATTGATGAGCCTATTTTTCGCCAAATTACCATTACAAAAGGTTTTCTTTCATCAAATTGAATAGTACTAGCAACACACTATATTAATACATTAATTAAATAAATGCTAGTTTGAAAATAAAACATTGTTTTTGTGCTTGTATGGCTGTTAGAGGTGACCATACTCCATACTGAAACTAATCACACTTTAAACTGAAAATACTTCGATTTGGTACGTTCCCATTTTTTTATATTCAACATGTAAAATAAGTCCTACTGTAACAACTTTGTAAAGCACACCTGGATTACGGATTTTGCTAAACTCATTGGCAAACCAAGAATTTGCCAAGGGTCAGGGTGAGGTCATAAAAATTTTGTATCGTCGTAACGTATCCAAATTTAACTGAAGTGAACGAAGTTACTAATATACAGTAAACCACTGCTTATACTATTTCATTTATACATCGTTTTATCACAGACCCGTTTCATTCGTACTCATTCGAATTTATTGATTTGATTTTAAATCTTTTCATTTATATATCGTTTTAATTCAGTCCTTGAAAGACGTATAAACGATGCTTTACTGCACTGAAATTCTCATAAAATGGTACTCAATTACAATGTCTTATTTTCAGTAATATTCTATAATGGAAATCAAGAAATTTGGTAACGCATTAAACAAAAATTCCAAAGTTAACGAATATCAAACCTCATGCCTTATGTTAATCAAAACACTTTACCTTTACAGACGTTACCACCTGACAATAAGAATCACACAGGAACCTACAATAATTTCGATAATTTAATAAAAACCCAATGTGAAATAACTAGCCAAAAAATGCTTTCCACCGCGTTAAAGCGACAAGTACGAGTGGAATGACTACACAGCGAGAATAATTTTAGAGCCTGTTAAGCAAGAAAAAATGTTGCCACTTTTAAAAGGGATTACGCCCCCATCCTGGATTCACCACTCTCTAAACTTCATTATATTCCAATGAATATAAACTTAGCAATCAAAATTTTTCTGATTTTTTATTAATATTCGGAAAATAATGTATATGTGTAAACAAAAAGCGCAATGTTATTTTTCAATTTGTTTATTATGAAAAATGGCTTCGAATAATAATAAGTAAATAACAGTGATAGCAATCCACTGTTATGATTTAAACTAATTTCAGGGACAAAATAGACGGTTAACAGTTTCCTAACAGGTCAAATTTTAAAAATGTTCTTTTATAAATTTCGATCATATCCAATACACTGTATCTCTCTAAATATTACTATTGAAAGCTTTTCTCCGTCTCTTAGATTTAACATTAAAATGTTTGTTACCTAATTTCCGAGGTAAGTATTTCAATAAATACAGAAACATCACACACAATTGACTTTTCTTTTTTTAATGAGATGTTAAAAATCATGTTCCTTCCTTCTTTCCTCCTCTCTTTCTTAAAAAATATATATTATTTCGTGTTTAAGTGCAATCAGCAACTGAACTGACACAATATTATATACTAAATAGTGTCCAAGTGCGCAGGACTTCTACTCAGTAGGAGAGCAGCACATTATTTAAATTTAACACGCCAATAGTCATGTTAATCAAATACGAAATTGAGAATTTATGGAAGTCCCTAATGAAATCGTATTTCTATGTATGCTAAGTAAAGTAAAATTTACCACTATTTTTGTTTATATATTTTCTATATAAAATTTTTAGTAATCTTTATTTCCGTTCTAAGAAATCTTGAATTATTTTTTTTTATTTAAAGTCTGAATTTTTATTTTTGGGCTGGTAATTACAAATGCAATCTATGATAGATGGATGGTGCTGAGTGTTGATAGTGATGTGTCGAATCCGTTCACTTCACGGAAATCCGAAATGAAAATATTAAACCTTTTATTTTAGTAAACTTATGAATCATTATTAATAAAATCATAATTTTAATAAGATTAATATCTTAATATTAATTTTTATTAATTAGTTTTAATAATTAATTATAATTTCAATTATAAAAACTTTTGTTCAAATTAAAATTCTGTTCTTTTTTGTACTTCAGATTGTGAAATTTCATATTACTTTGCCAGAATCTTCAGTATTTTCAAGGAGGCATGCGACGCGTTTGGTTTTTATTATCTGGTTTGAGGTTCTGGCTTCTTATGAATTTCATTTAATTTTCTGGAGACAATATGTTTAATGCAACTTTCTGTGAATTCACCACAAATTTCTTTCTAATCACATTCCCAATCCTGGTGAGCTCCATACGTAAAACATGTTTTTTTCATTATCAAGAAATATTATTCAAATCTTTGCATTTATCGGAGATACAATGCTAATAGTTAAAATAAATTAATAACTTGAGTGACAAATTGAAATTTTTCATTGAATTTCTACCAACTGTATTAACTTTTAATTTTTTAAGCAAAATATAGAGATGTTTTAAATATTTCCATATATCCGTAGCAGGTGTTTACGAAGCATGGTTGAGAATACACCGGCTTACTAACCTGTATGACGCTGTTCCGAAGTTTACCAGTACTTGTCTACTGCATGGGCAATGATCTCGATAATTCATATTTCGGTTAATCTTTTTAAATTTTTGTCTTCAATATTCAGTATTTGAATCTATTTTACCTTTTATTTCATATAGTTCCCGTTTTAACTTAATTCTCGATCAAATTAGCGATCAGGGATTAAGGGTTTATTGATGCCCCGGAGGCCAATCTAAGGGAGGCCGTGAAATGAATACATTAAGTGAGTTTTTGAAAGAAAATATGATGAGAGGGTCTAAAAATAATGCCATAATTCTACTGACG
>BGPR01041339.1:0-13650 GCA_013235015.1 Araneus ventricosus | reverse complement strand
AGTTACTTAATTTTAAAATGAGGGAGTCCTTTGTTGGACACCCTGTATATTCCTTAAACCACCCAAAATAGGAACACGATTTACATATCTTTAAATTCGGAGATTGGTTTTAAGAAAATGAGCCTTCCAATTCCGAAATGGTTTCACCAAAATGATAACTCCACTGAAAAGCAATTGAGAAATTTTTTTAAAACTCTTTTTATGTTATACATTATAAACCCATTCTTGCTTTATATTTACCTCGGAAGCTCTTGAAACGAAAGACGCACTGTAACTTTGTATCTTTCAAAAAGTCAGGAAGTTCTGAAATTGCTAGAATGCGAAGTAAAAGGTTGTTTATGAAGCAGCAATAAAACAGAGAAATATATAGGAATTGGCTTTTCCATTTGTTTAAGGATTTCTGCTTTCCTCTCACGATTTCAGCAGCAAGTAAAAGTAAGTTATGTATTACCTCGAAACAAATAGGACATATTCTGAAGGAAAGAACATAAAGAGAAATCCTAAATTATTCGATGTCAGCAACTGGAAACCTCAAGGGATTTCGTATTTCTTGTTGAAGTCTATGTTCCAATTTTCTCTTTATTTCTGTGGGCTGAGAGTTAAATATGGCAGTAATAATGTAAATAACTATGCATAGCATATAATAACTATGATTTAGCGTAATATAGACCATAAATAAAGAATTTCCTGTCATTGAGATGTTTTTTTACTTTCTCGCATACGAAGTATACACAGAGAAAGTATTGTAATCGTCAAAAAAATTCGAACTAGAGATTTTGACGAATCTCCACGTTTTAGACCTCCCTGATTCCGAAAAACACAATTTTGGAATTATGTCTGTCTGTCTGTGAACACGATAACTCGAAAACTATTAAAGCTACGGGGATGAAATTTGGTATGTGGTCTTTAAATATAATTTGCAGGTTTCTATCAAATTGTGGGCGAAATCCGTCAACGGGTTGACTGTCTGTCGGTCTGTATAATTTTACTTTTGAAAAGAATCTGTCATTTCCACGCTCATGCGTACTGGACGCAATCTTCTGTGCATGATAAACAGCAGCTCCAGCTTGGCGCTTTTTTCTTCCTTTTTGGCTCCTTTTTCTCTCTTTTGGCGAATTCTGATCCTGCGCGGATTATTTTATTGCCGTTTCAACGTATGCTGGAGAAACTTGTGTTCTGGGAATAAAGCAGATTCGAAATTTTTATCCGAGCGAGTTTGCGGGGAACTGACTTAATTTCGCTTATTTTTTTTTATCTCTACTGAGTTAGGGGTTTTAGCTTATTTTTTTCCCTATATGTGTTAGGAGTCTACGAGAAAGTTTAGGGGAGAACACTCCCGCTGATTTGAAACACAAGCGCAACTGATATGCTTTTAAGTCAAATAAATAGGATTAAAAAATAAAGTTTAATCTATTAAGAAATCATGAAAATTATGTATGGAAAAAATCATGCAGTTTCTCAGCATAAATGTAAAAAAATTCGCGCTATAGATATGTATAGGGAAAGTTGAATATTTATTTGCAGTAGACTCCTGTTTAGATGAATACTGTGCTATTTCCTATAACGCATATTCATACAACACGAGATTTTTAACCTCGTTATATGGGAATCTAAAGTTATTTTTTAAAAATAAAATGTCACAAACATAAATATTTGTATAATTCACGGATACATAATATACAGGTTTCCCACTTATATCCGTTACACACCCCTTAACTTCTAAACGGTGACAGCTTAGGTCACAAAATTGGTGTCTAGGTATAGTAAAAAGGCCATGCGCTACTCAATGAGACAGCTTACAACGCCATCTATCGGCAAATTTTAAAATTAGCGGTCCTATTTCGTAAACGGTGAAAGATACGAGAAAAAAGGCAGTTACAAAATTGTAGAGCGTCTTTGATTTAGTAGGAAAAGTCACCTTAGGTGCAATAATGCTAAGAAGAAAACGTGTAAAATTCGCATTTGTTTGCTCGCATTTTCGGAAATTTTGACGTCATATGACATAAGGTATCTTTTTGTACTAAATCAAAGACGCTCTACAATTTTTGAATTGACTTTTTCCCGTATCTTGTACTGCTTTCGAGATAGGACCGCTAATTCCAAAATTTGCCGATAGATGGCGTTGTAAGTTGTCTCATCGAGTAGCGCATTGCCTTTTTACTATACTTAGACACCAACTTTATGGCCTAAGCTGTCACAGTTTAGAAGTTAAGGGGGGTGGGGTAATGGATATAAGTGGGAACCTTGTATTGTAAAATTGTAAGAAAAGTAAGAGGGCATAAATTTTAAGAAAATATTAAAATTCTTCAAAATTCGGTACTCAAATGCTGGTTGACTATACTTTTGAATGCATTCATGTAAGTTTCCTGAAAAATAAGTTAAAGTTAATAAAGGAAATCAAATGATGCAAATAATTAATTTTGTAATAAGCATATCAGCGAGATTATTAGTTTCAATGAGAAATAAGAAAATGTACAACTTTAGACTGTAAGCTTCTGAAACAAATGTGAAAAAATCATAAAATATTCAATTTATTCGTATTACAGATATAAAAAAAGAAGGAAATGATAATACGTGGGAAAAGTCTTAATGGCCGATGAAAATATCGGTTGTATTATAGTGAACTGCTCAGATTATGGAAAGTGTATAAGTTAGATTATAGCTTCCATGCATCATAAAGATTCAAATACTTCAACAAAATTTAGGACGTAGGAATCTATAGACATAAAAGAAATTTCAGAGAAAAATATTTCGTTCGACCCTTGGCAAAAATTATACTTTTTTTGAACACAAAGCCTTTTCGCAATTTTAGGCTAAGTTCTTCTCACCGCACGTAAAGTCGTCTAATTTGCATTCGCTTAGCCCTAAATTTCTTCAGGATTCACGACTGGTACAATATAGTATGCTTTTAGTTATATATGAAACTAAGGGTTGAGGAAAGCCTCTGTTCAATACCAACACCAACTTCAATACTTTCTTGGAATATGGGATTCAATGTCTTAAAGAAAGCATACCAGTGATTGGGGAATTTGTCTTTAGGAACATTAAATTGATCATACTCTTTCCTTCTAAGATAAATCTCTGATTCAATCTCCTTTCTCACCTTTTTCTTCTCAATGATGGTTTCGGTAGGAGAAAATAGAATACAAGAGCCTATTCTGTAGAAAATCGAATAAAACAGTTCTCAGTTTTCGATTCTATAATGGTTGCTGTGACACTATTCGAATTTAGAATCAATTCTGTGTAGCATTAAGATTAGGTTATTAGAACATTGTAATGTAATACATGAGCGACATGCCTGATTGAATTATTATGGAGGGTAAATTAATTCGGACAGTTGGGATATTAGTATAATTTATCGCAATTTCTACTTAGATACCAACTATTGTCTCAAATTGAAGTTTATCTGTCTAGATATAGTGTATATGTCTCTTTTTGACTACAAAATTTATGCTTAAACAGAAAGTTATTATTTTTCATTAACTCTTTGGTGTGCTATATTATTTCGAACTCAAATAATTTTTGAGACTAATGTATTAACTTTGTACCAACTGATTTTCAAATTATTTTACGTAGGCTGTTCAAATAATGATCATAAATTAATAAAAAATAATTCCATTACTAATCCTCCAAATATTGATGGTCTTTCTCAAAATACTCCTCATTACATGCAATGCACTTTTCCACTATTCTTCCAGTCTTCAAGCACATTCTGGAAGCCATTTTTTGACAGGCTCTTCAAAATCGCCTCAGTAGCTTTCATTACTGTCTCTGATAAGGAAGAATGCTTTCCACGGTAATATTTCTTCGGGAAAAAATATCGCATGGTGCTAAATCAGAGGTATAAGGAGGAGGGGGAACACATTTGACGTTCATTTTGAAAGATTATTAAAAAACAGAAATGGGAATTTGAGGCCATGCATAGGTCTCTCTATGTGATTTGACGATCTTCCCAGATTATCACAGCACCGGTGTTGATGTTTACTTTTCTTAAATGTGTCCACCTTCCATTGAAATAGATTGTCTGCCCTCTTCAAACATTTTAAACTATCTTCTACCTGCTATAGAGAAGAACAGATTTCCCTTAACTTTCCTGCAGCATCGCATAGGTTTCAGCTGATGATTTTTTCAGGTGGAAACAAAACTTCAATGCAGCGCATTGTTCGTCGCATGTCGCAACCATTTTTTGGCGTATTCGAAAGTAAAGCAACACGCATTTGGCCGGCTGCCAAGACCACAGCAGCGACGTTATAACCTTGAAACACGCGCCATCTACATTCTATCCCGCTACACATGCAATATTTATTTTTATTTTTCTTGATTTTTTTAACCACCTCTAAAAAATTTTGATCATTCTTTATTGAACAGCCCTCATACAATGGTGTATCATTTTACATTTAATTACCAATGCTCTATTTTAACCAACATCTATTCTGCATTAACCCTTTTCCGGCGTGGTGGTCGCAAAAGAGGACACCAACTTTAACATTTTCTAAAAAAATCCCATTGCAATTTAAAACCCGGAAAATTGCAGGAAAAGGCAGTTGATCGTAGTCCTTTTAGGATGTAGATGTCAGCTCAATGAAATTTCTCTTCCAAATCGGAACTGTACAAATTTAAAATGCCTAAAATTCTTCACTCGGACATAGGAATTTTTTTGAGTTCTTGATGCTTACAATTTTAGCAAATTCACTGGACAATTTTTCTTTAATATTCTTGAAGTTTTAATTTACGATTTTGTGTAAGATTCAACATTATTTTTGAGCGTATCCAAATGGCTGTATCCAAAGGGGTACTCATATGAGCTGACCCCAAATGGGGACGACCTCCCTCGAAATGAGGTAAGTTATTTTTTTTATTTTTGTAAATTCTATGTCTAGGCAATAAACTAAACCCATTCATGATGTTTTCTCATCATATTTCAAAAAATTTAATACCATGCACAGGAAAGGGTTAATATATATTCATAAATTCCACATTACCTTGTACCAATATGCATTTTCTTGTATAAGACTTTAGATTATGAAGTATACTACCATAATGGGCACATCATAAAGAGAAATCTCCGATAAAGTGATGACTATGCATCATTAAACTGAATCTGGTCTTGGAAGACTTTCGGATTCGTGAATGGAAAGCCAACTCCAGAAGAGATCCACGATGCAGGCAGATGTTGTGCTGAGTAAATCCTTCAAGGTGAAGTTTTTACCAGTTGCTTCAACAAGGAAGTTCGGTTCTGAAGTGTGATACTCGTTTTATGATCACCGGCTTAGATTTAGAACGGGAAGCTAATCTAACCAAACTAAACCATATTTTCCTTTCGTAATATCGAAGCATTACCATGAATCGTTCTCGTGTGTGCCCATCACTAATGTGTTTCCGCATTGAAAATTAAACTTGACAGAAATAGACAGATTTGGTAAAAGCGGATTTCGAAACAAAAACTATAAACATAGAAGCGAAAAATGCTTATAAAACGTTTATATTGTACAAGAAACGTCTGATAAAATAATTTAGAAACACTATGGGTGATAGAAAGTTTGAGGAAAGCATGTGATGTAAATGTTGAATTTTGAAAGGATCTAGTGAAAAGGTATCAGTTGATATTGTTGCAAAAAAATCGTCTGGCCGATGTACTTGAATACAGTCCAACCAGCAGGATAAAAAAGCGAAGCTTTATTCCAGGAAGGATTCAGCAAAACTCTAATCACTGGTAACAAAACTGAACAGCTCTTGTATAAATTAACAAGAGATATCACCAATAAATCTCAATAAAGCAATTTTAATAGCACTCAAAGTCTCAGTTTACCAGATTCAATACTGACTTAAGTCCAACTAACTACTCTTGGTTTGAGAGCTTGCTTTTATACCATTTCATCAGGAAGTGACGTCAATACGTAGGAAGTGACATAATCTCTAGAAGTTTCTTGATATTACTGGCTCTTAGTAGAGATAGGACCAGAGCTCAGAATTTTTCTGGAAGATTTCTTTTGCCACAAAAGTCGCCAACTTTGTCGCCAAAATGGTCGCCATGTTTGTCGCTAAGATTAGCATGTCAGGAAACAATTTTTCAACTTCATAAAAATATTTTAGCACATTAAAAATGTAGAGTAAAATGTAAAGCACTTCAATCAGTTAGAAATAAAATTGCATCTCTGTTTTGCAGACGCTCCAATACTCCGATACCATGAAGTGATGCCGACAGTTTGAAAACGACGCATTTTTGTAGACGTTACCGAATTCTAAATAATATTATTAATCTAAAATATTATTTTGCTGGCCAAAAGTAACAATTTTCTAATCTACTTGTTCTATTTTATTCAGAAGTTTTAAATTGAAATCATTATCATTAATAATGTTCATTTAATGGTGTTCTTAATAAGACACCTAGTTCATTAGGAAATGTTACATTAGGTACTGGAAACTTCTCTTTCGAAACTTCGATCCAAAGACTCAACCTTCCATTAACGATTTCTCTTTATTCTTAATTGACTATTATCGAGCTCGTACTTACTGAGAGACGCAGACGTACACATGATAGTTGATCGATCAATATAATAGCACAGATGAAAGATAAATCATTAGAAAACGAAAGAATTATGGCTTCTTTATGAAGACAAATAATTTGTGACATTTAATTTTCAAGACCTATTTGTCCTTTCTCTATGAAGTATTGTTTTCCAAATTTGTCGTTAATGTCAAAATTGCGAATGCCGCTATTATTTAAGCAGACAATCTTGCAAACTTTAAATAAAAAAGCATTTCCAGACGGTGGGCACAAAAAAGAAACCATAAAGATTATAGAAATGTATGTCTACTCCTGAAGATTAGAGCTAGATGATAAAGTCTGGCTTTTGCGCATTAAATCTAAAAAAAACCTCTGAAGAGAATTGGGATTTAATTATACTATTGGTACAACTCCAAACTACAAGTTTTTTATATATTTTTGAAAAACATTTAGGAAAATCTAATGTTATATTCTCCCAAAACATTTTATTTTTGCATTAAAACTAGTATTTTGTATAACGGATCGAGACTTCCTCAAATTTAATTAAAAAATTACACACATCTTAGAACAATTTACATTAGTGAGTGCTAAATCCGAAAAATGGTGATTTTTTCCAGTTTGTATTTCTAATGTGTACAACACTTTCTTTGCAGGAGATATAAGGGTTACTCGATAAATCCGTGCAAAAAGTGTAAAACGCAAATTTTTCGGGATAAATAATTTATACTCTTGAAGATAGTCTCTTTTCAGATTTATACACTTAGTTCATCCATGCTCGAGATTTTTATTCCTCCCATGTGCCTAACCTTTCAAAGTAGGCATTTGTTGTGGCAATCAATGGCTGGCAGGAAACCATACATATGCCTAACCTTTCAAAGTAGGCACTTGTTGCGGCAATCAATGGCTGGCAGGAAACCATACTTTATATGTTTGGGAAAGATAGTAAACCGAACAAGTAAAATCGGGAGAATAGGTTTTATGCGGAAGAACTTGGTAGATTAAACCGTGTAGTTCTGTGCTCTCAAATAAAAAAGTGTGAGATGGTGCGTCATTGTGGTGAGAAAGGATCTTCTTCCTTATGTTAGGTTGTTTTTCTTTTATTTCATTCTTTAAATGATCCACCAAGAGAACATAATACACTCTGGTAAATGTTTTGCAATTGTATTCAAAGAGCCCTAAGAAGGGGATTATTCCGCGAGCATTCCAGAAGACTGTGGTCATAACTTTTCGAGCTGAAGGAATCTTTTTCGCTTTTTTGGGGGGCAGAATCCCTGCTTACAACCTAATGTTTTGATTGATTATTTATCTCAGGTTAATATTCATCTCATCAATGTGTACGAATCTATTTCATCAACATATGCCTAGCTTTAACTGCAGCCACCCTCTCTACAATATGTACCTAAATAAAATAGACCGCCTACAATTTGTTGTGTGCAAATTCAAATTTTTCTACTTGTACTCTGTGCTAAACTTGCGTTTCTACCCAAGAACATTTTAGTTTACTTATCCTTTAGTATTGAATTGGGGATATTTCTGTGTATCTCTGTATGTATTTTGTTTTTTTTTTCTTTCGAACCAAAATTTTTTTGAAGTTGTTTTCCTATTGTAATTAACGTTCAGTTTAAATGTATTCTTTTGTGTACTGTAAATTGTAACTGGTCACACCCAGTGGCGGATTTCCGCACAGGGGTTGAGGCGGCCGCCTCGAGACTCTAGGGGGGCCTCAAAACCTATGAGAGAAACATCACAGCCCTAAGCCGACGGAGAATTTACTCCTAACTGAAAAGTTTCTCCCTCTTTGCTTAAAAAAATTAATGAGAGAATGAAAACAGACAAACGAAACGTTGGGCGGAATTAAGTCCTAATGTGACTAATGTGTATCATTATTTATAAATTAACCTGCTAGTCACACAGGAATGTACTCTATAAAAACGAGATATGCAGAAGACGACAGCTACTGTTCTCGGTAGCTTGATGCTCTGAGGTCACTGCCGATGGCAGCGCCACCTGCAGGTACTCGGCTGGTGGCCCACAGAATTAAAAGTATAAGTAAGTTATTTCACATTACACATTTCTGTCATCAATATAGGTTTTTTTTGGAGAGAGCCTCAAAATAATTTTGCGCCTCGGGCTTCATGTTGACAAAACCCGCCACTGGTCACAGCTGTTGTCCACCCCATGATAACAATACCCTCTCAGGTCTTTGGTCAGAGCGAGAGATGCCTAGGGAGCATCATTTGATGTCTCTTCCAGTTCAGGTCCGCTATACTTTTTTAATAGCCGAAAGGTTATATTTCAGGGGCAAGAAGTGGTATCTTGTCTTGTCTCAGGCTAATAGTCATGAACCCGAGTTTTATTCGCTCTTACAAAACTACTCAAAGAGTCCCCTGGATTCCGTTGAACAGCTTCAAGCTTTCCTGACAACACCCCTTTTAGCCAGAGTGAGGAATGTCTGCACGCATCATTTGGAGAGCTTCCTCACGCGTAAATGTGCACGTAAAGTTTTATGTAAACAGTCATTTGAGATGTCCATGGTTTTAGAAATTTGACGCTCTCTCACTCTTTTGTCAGCAATCATCATATCATGTTTTTTTCAATGATTTCTTGAGTTGTAATCTCAACAGGGCGTTTCTTTGCGTTCAGTTTCGCATATGACCACTGTGCGTCATGTGCACATATGACCATTTTGAATGCTGCCAAATCACCTATAAACTGTTCTATTCGAAGATGTAGAATCGCCACAATGTTCACCAAGCTTAGATTTTATTGCCTATACAGTTTTGTCTTTCAATAAATAATGTTTCATCATCGCATGGAATTCTTTCTTATGCATATTTCGGAAATCATGGTTACTTAATCGATTCCAAATAAGTGTGAAAAACAGCCTAATAAACATATCTAAGTCAAGCTTTCAGATTTTATTGGAAACTAAAAATGATATCAATTCAGTTTAGTGGCTTCATAAGGTAGGTGAGCCAAAGGTGGCCAAATGGCCATACTTAAGGTTTGAGGATTTTTCATAATTTTCTGATTAGATGTCTGTGGCTGAATGTATTTTGTAACATTTTACACTTATCTCCTACACATTTCAAGTATAATTTTCTTTATAAAATGAAATTTAATTACTTTTATAATGCAATTTAAAAATTGTAGCTGGTGGGCGACTTTTGGCGCACAGTGTTCCAAAGGTGGCCCTTTTATTGAAATCACATTTAAAATGTGAAAAAATTACTCGGGAAAACTATTTTTACTTCTCGAAGTGTATTACAATGTTCAATACTTTATGTTTATACTTATAGCAATAATACGTCAAGAATTAAAAAAAGTTTCTTTTAGATTTCGTGAGATTTGTCTGATAGGCAAATAAAACTATAACACCATTCAATAATTAAATAAAAAATATAACTTTTATTGCTAAAAATTTAAAAATAAATGGTAATAAATTTTTTTCAGATATTTCAGTAGATATTTTGAAAATTACTCTTGCTACATTAATTTCCATAACATACATATGGTAGCCATTTGCACGACTTAAAACTATTAATATGATAAATTTATTGGAATTGAAGTAAATGTGGTAAAAGAGAAAGAAATAAACTTTCAGAAAACATATCATAACTCAAAGTTCTAAGAATTTAAATACATGTAAATTAAAATATATCCTTACCTGGAAATTAGAACGACTATTCCTCAAAAGTGGAATCACTGCATACCATGGAGGCCGATCGAGGTGATCTCTTTAAATTCAGCCACGTGCGCAGCAGATACATGATTCAAAATGCAGTAGCACCATGCTATGATTAAAAATGAAATTAATACCACTTTTTTTATGGGGGGCTACCTTAGGAACACTGGCCACCTTTGGCTCACCTACCTTATGTTTGTTTTTCGTGAACATACTGAGCAGCGTCGTAATTTGGAATCATATGAGCAAATTACTTTGAAGAGCTCTTGATAAAAAAAAAATATACCTCAAGAGCAATTTTGTCTTCAAAGCTTACGATTTGAGCTCAGAGGAAAGAGATACATGATTTATAATGCAGTAGCACCATGTTGTGATTAAAAATGAAATTAATACTACTTCTGGGTGTGCGGGCTACCTTAGGAACACTGGCCACCTTTGACTCACCTACCTTATGTTTGTTTTTCGTGAACATACTGAGCAGCCTCGTATTTCTGAATCATATGAGCAAATTACTTCGAAGAGTTCTTGATAAAAAAACTGTACTCCAAGATCAATTTTGTTTTCAATGCTTACGATTTGAGCTCAAAAGAGAGATTGGGTTACAACGGAAATGCCCACAGATTTCTTTTAAATTCTAACAATGGTCTTTCATTTACCTTTCATGGCTCGGTGATTTCTGCGGTTTCGTAAACGTTTTGAAGTGAACAATCTTCCTGTCTACTTCAAACTTATTTCTGAACTATTGATAAAATAGAACTAAAGAATGAGTTCGGATAATAGTTCAAATTAAATTCTCTGAAAAATTTCAAATGAAGCTCTTTTTGTGCTTGAACTGAGCATTCTGATAGCTTACATCAGTTTAGAATAAAATTTATTCTCTCGGTGTCTGCCATTTTAGCAAGTGAAGTCTGAATCGGAAAACTTGCTTGTTGAAGTAAGTCCACATACATTTATTTATTATAAATATATGTGGACTTACTTATATTAAGTTTTGTTTATCATATACATTAAAGGTGCTGAGCTTCGATGGTCACTTACAATAACGCCACTACATCTGAGTAAGTTATTTCTTCATTAATCTTCGGTAGGGCGCAATACAAATGCTATCGCGTTTGGACTTGACTCATCTGTGAGATTAAAAGTTAAATTTTTTATTAGGCTTGAGGAAAAGCTTAACAAACTAAATAATTCGGTCATACAAAGCTATATTTGAGTTTTTAAATAACTTTTTTGCATATCCTTGCAATTTAAACTAATAAAATGTCAAGGAATTCAGGAGGGAGTTGACGAGATGACATTTGTTTTCTCGTAAGAAAATAATTATATTACGCACCTGCGCAAATAATGTGAAAAACATAGCTAAGATATTTTTTACAGGGAATGGAACAATCAGAATGTTCTGGCTTCCATTCAACTTTTCCCAATGTGTATGCACGTAGGAACAAAGATAAAACCTTCCGGAAGCGGACATCTGTTAATTATATACTCAAATCAACTAAACATTTTCTTCATCCATGTGATAATTTCTATGGAATTCAACGGAAATAGCCTTAGAGTTTGAAACAAATATAAGGTAGGAGCCAAAGGTGAATTCAATTTTTTTCCGGAATGGGTTCAGGCCTCAGGAAAATTTTAAAATTTCGACCTTAAAGTCGTTTTTCCTTGACAGAAAACATATTATAATTTTGAATCTGCATGGATGGAGGCATCTGATGGCATCATCCACCAGATTCTTCTTCCTCCTCGTTCTTTTTCATTCGTTTTTTGTTAATATTATTGTATTTTTACCTCTATCACACTTAAAACTTCCCTTAATTTGTATTTATATCTGTGCACAATAAATTGTAGTTTATCAATGGCATTGACAATTACGGTTTGAAAGGAATCTTTATAAAGTATGAGATAATAGAATTCAAGATGAAAATATTACCCAGAACAAAGCAGTTAAAATTTTAGTACTTTGGATTTGTTTAAAATATGGGATTGCCATTGGCCTTCCTCTAAGCATGAAACGAAGAATCGTGCCCAAATGGAGGAAATTATTTGAGTAATTTAGAATTCCGCAGAAATTCTATACAGTGAACTAAAACTGATCTTTTCACTCTAGGATTGTAACAAATACGATGAAAGGGTTGATTACTGCTTGTTAGAAGCAATGAAAATGTACATTTTCCGTACTACATATTTAAAATGCATTTACGAAAACGTTTCAGAATTTTAAGCTAAATTCCTTGAACATTACTTTAACGAAAAGGCACTCATCAATTTCAATTACATTTGATATCATTCTATTCCTTCATCCTTTTCAGGTAGCTTGTTGAAATTAAATATACCATAAAAATTCTTAAAATCGATGAAGGAATTTCTTTTCTTATTCAAATTTTTTAGTTTGAGCACGTTTCTGTTCAATTTCTTCAAAAACGACTATGTTTTCTTTAAATTGCAGCAACATCATTTAAATTCGTGATATTATCCTGATGGCATATCATTAGATAAAATAGTTTCTGAAAATTATTTTTGTACTAGCATTTCCGAGGAAAAAATGATAAATGGAATTTATAGCTTAATGTTAGAAACCTTTAATCAAATGAAGGAATAGCGTTTCAGGATTGAAAGTTATTAACATTTAGCAGAAACAGAAGGAACAAATCAAAGCCTCAGGAAATAGTTTTCATGCAAGAGCAATTTTCAAGAAAATGTTTTAATTTAAAATAAACAGAAAGCACTTTAATTTTTTTGAAGAAGGTTACCGTTTAAAAAAGTTGGTTTAAAGTTAATTTAAAGAGTTGCAATTTAAATCTCTGCTGTTAAAGCGAAAATTAGTGAATGGGAAGTTTTTTTGGACGAGAACATTTCCTCTAGTGTAAATCTAGAGAAAACTAATAAACTGCTTTATTAAATGTCAGAATGCAGACGATTTAGAAACTATTATTGGTATAAATTATTTTAATGCGTGATGAATATATTCATGTAATATCTATTTCTGTGAAGAATTAATATTCAGTTCAAACAACAGGGCGTAGAATTTGGGAAATTACTGAGGGAGTTTCAGATATTCTATAGTTAAATTTGGAGCGATACATAGTTACTTAATTTTTTCGTAGCACTGAAAGGTTCTAGATATTACCATTAATTTTTTTTCTATTTAATAGCAGCGATGTCTAGCAAGCTACTGAATGATTTAGAAGAATGTCAAGAAAAATATTACAGGAAACTTTAAATGTTAAATGCTTGAAAATAAAAGTTTATTAAAACGCAATGTTTTTCTTTCCTGTTGAGTGAACCATAATATTTATTTGTGAAATTCATTCTGGTAAGTAGAATAATTTATCCAGATGGTTTATAATTCAGGTCCCAAACGTTTAATTTAAACTTTTAAAATATGATAAAAGAATTAAATGTTTAATAGCGCAATTATTTTATTACTATAGATTTGTATGTACTAATTTCCTTTTCT
>BGPR01041338.1:0-13650 GCA_013235015.1 Araneus ventricosus | reverse complement strand
GGGCGAACTTTCTGAAGGTTTTACAATATTATTTTAAATATATAGATCCCAACAGTTCCATCACAATGGTGTGTCAAAAATATTGTAAAATACCTATTGTAGGTGATGGAAACTGTTTATTAAGGCCGATATCCAGGGACGTGGCGAGTGTCTAGCATTTGGGGAGGGTGAGATACAAAAAATGCCGACTTAAAAACGACTGTTTTTTATACTGTCTAATATACATTGTATTCGAAATGGGATGTGTAATATCATTTTTGACATTGAGGAGACTTAATAACCAGGGGTCACAGAGGACAAAAGATTTACCTTCAAAAATCACACTGAAGATATGAAGAAAATGGTTAGCTCGGAAAATTAAAAGAATCTGCAAATCGAATTATTAGCAGTCAATACTTTGTAAATTCGATAAAATATGAATATTAGTACTAAATAATTTTTAACTTCGCATGTGTGAATCAAAGTATACTTCATTCATTATTTTGAAACGAGATGTATGGGACAGCTTATATAAAAAGTCCAGCTGAATACCGTCGAGATTCAGAAAGTTATCGGCATTGTAGCGAGCCGGATTTCAGTTTCACTCTAAGAGAAATTAAACAATGATGTGTTTTCCACAAACGTGTGCCTCTTAAACTTGTTTAAAAGTTATTAAACTTGTTAAGTTTTATTGAATATTATTACGGATGAATATGCAGAATACCCACACATACTTATAAGTTAAGCACAGTTTAAATTGCATTTCGATAATTACTATTCGAAGATTCAAATTTTTATAAAATTTTCCAAAAAACCCTCATCATTTTGCTTCTCTTAGAGAACAACTTAAAATCTTCATGCTGCAATGCCGATATCTTTCTGAATTTTAACGTTATTCAGCTGGATTTTTTATATGAGTTGCCCTGTATATCTGGAAATACATCTATATTATGAAAGCAAAATTATATACAGTATTTCTCACATATACAGTTAAATACTATTTACTACAGATACGCCTATTTCCTTGAATATTCAATTCACTTTGAATTTTGATATAAAACTTCGATGACATATTGTCACATATTCTGTGAGTTTCGCTTAATTTGGCTATAAACTTTGCGTATTATAAGCAGAAAAATATCTGAAAAATTTGTGCTTTTTGAAGAAAGCCATAATATCTTCCCCAAAGTACGTGGCATTTTTTTGAAAACGTATGTAAGTATTGCGCACAATAAACAAAACCATGGAATAAAGTTGCAAATCATTATTAGGTTTCTGTGAAATGGGTTGAGCCCATATCACTTTCTGATCGGTCCCTGAAATTCCTTCGTAACCAAATTTTCACTGGAAAATATGAGTTCTGACGATTCTACGTTCCACGATGTTCAGTAACTGATTGTGAGACATTGTATATTTTCTCCAAATTTTTCGCATCTGAAGAATTATGCTTAGCTTTTGGACACCAGTGTATAAATAATATACAAACATATAATCTTAATATAAATAAAAGTTTTTGTGGGTATGTATGTATGTTTGTATGTTCCACGTCTCCTCCTAAACCACCGCACTGATTTCAATCAAATTTTGCACACTTATTAATTAAGACAAGGGGAAGATTACTGTCAACTTTTCTAAGTGAAAATGTTAATTAAACAGTCAATTAATTAGAAAATAACCGAAACCGTTTTTCAGCAGTAACTTCGGAGCAAATTACCCTACAAAAATTATTTTTGTACCATCTTAAAGTTCAAATTTTTACCTTTTCAATGATATCAATTTTATGTCTGTGACATTTTTCCTTCAATTCTTATTAACTTTTCAAAATTTATTAAATTGTATTTACCTGCAGACGATTTTGAAATAACGCAAATTTATAGCTACTCCGTTGCTAGGCAACGGTTAGACTTTGAACTAATTTACCTTTATTTCTGAAACTTTTGCTTATTTTTATAAATCTTAATTTAAATAAAAG
The DNA here is from genome assembly GCA_013235015.1 of Araneus ventricosus. Classification (NCBI taxonomy): domain Eukaryota; kingdom Metazoa; phylum Arthropoda; class Arachnida; order Araneae; family Araneidae; genus Araneus; species Araneus ventricosus. Next base: position 11,699 of record BGPR01041338.1, on the reverse strand, counting down.
TCATTGTGGGTATGTATGTATGTTTGTATCTATGTTCCACATCTCCTCCTAAACCACTGCACTGATTTCAACCAAACTTTGCACATTTATTAATTAAGACAAGGGAAAGATTACTGTCAACTTTTTAAAGCGCAAAAGTTAATTAAACAGTCAGTTAATTAAAAAGTAACCGAAACCGTTTTTCCTCTGTAAGTTCGGAGCAAATTACCCCCCGAAAATTATTTTTATACCGTCTTAAAGTTCAAAATTTTACCTTTGTAATGATATCAATTTTATATCTGTGACATTTTTCTTCAATTTTTATTAATTTTTCAAAATTTAATAAAAAGTTGACACGCAGACGATTTTAAAATAAATCAAATTTAATGATACTAGAGTTGATACTGATGAGTCGCTAGGTAACGGTGTAATTACTTTTGCCATTTTTTTTTATTATTTTTTTTTTTTCAAATATCGTTTGGCAATGTTTTCATTGGTTCTTAAAGAATTCTAAAGCTTATTTAATTAGATTAAAAAATCACTGCAGTTCATATCACCTGTCATTTTTACCTGCGTTTCCTAACAAATAATAAATCCTTAACAATATATTAAATGAGAAAGTGTGTCTGTCTGTTTGTTATGCTTTCACGGCCAAACTACACGTGGAGTAACTTATTTTTTAATGTCAAACATCACGTGATCGTAAAGAAAGCCGCGATTATGTGATCTTTCTGAGAAAATAAACAAATAATTTATTTATGGAATAATAGCTGAAATTACTCAACTCGACGCTTGATTTTCATTTTTCGAGTTTGCAGTCTATTTATTAGTTATTTATATTTGTATCTTTTCCATATCAGATTTTATTCAAGAAGCTGTCGGTAAATTGAAGCCGGGACAGAAATCTATTGATAGATATGATATAGCTGCAAGAGTTTTTGGATTAACATTTAGAAACTAATATTGATTATAACTAAAGGAAAATATGCGACGATATAGTATTTTATGTATTCTTTTGAATGGTAGAAGTGGATGACATGTAGCATGATGGATGGTATATTCCACAGATTATAAGGGGCCTGATAAGGGGCCATGGGGTACAATGATGTAATTTACAGTAACGGAGAATATGTGAGTAATAGAGAATGGTTGTTGAATTGGTAATTTTGGCACTGATTAATGAAAGTTTAGGTCAGATAAATTTTAAAATATGTCACAAATGGAGGGAGGTATTACAGAATATCTACCTGTATATACGCTAATGGGCAATAATAAGTAACATCAACTTCTTTATATAACAGATAACAAGTTCTTCAACTTCTTAGAATTGTCAGGGGTACCTTCCGACAAGCTGAAATTAAAAGTCGGTGTGCCAGTACCATTGATACGTAACCTCGATGTACCGAGACTGCGCACCGTTACAAATTGCACACCTAGGTCCAAACGTCGTGAGTGTTTAAAAACGAGAGGGTATTTAAATTTCACGCATTCCGAAAATACCGAAGGATTTACCATCCAAGTTCAAAAGGTAACAATTCCCTTTAAAATTAGCATTTGTCAGGCTCAGTGCCAGACACTCAAAGAAGCAGGCGTACATTTGGAAAAACCATATTTTTCCCATGGGCAACTATATGTGGCGTTTTCACGTGTGTCCAGACCACAAAACCTCTACATCCGTGCAAGAAATGTAAAACAAAAAACGTAGTATACAAAAGTGTGTTAGCATAGATAAACAAATTACCTAACTATAACAGCATACACTCCTGTTAGTCGTCCAGTTATGTATTATCAACCGTCAAAACTTTTTAATTTCCCCTTTCAACATGTAGCGAAACATTTACATTCGTGAATTTAAAAAATTTAATAATTAAAATTCTCCGCTCACGAAGTCGCGGGTAACAGCTAGTAAATAATAAGTATAATAACCAATCCTTAGACGATTAACACGTCATGTCACTAAACTTTTATTCAAAGAAGTGGAAGATAGTATCCGGAGTGGACCGTGGATTCTAAGAGCTTCTTCCTTTGGTCATTTTCGATAAAATTTACTTTTGTAAAAAATTTGAAAATAATTACATGCAAGATTTATTGCGGCACCATACACAATCAAAAAGCTTAGAAAGTAATGACACAGAGAATGAATGACGCGTTTGAAAAGTATTCAGAAAAATTAACAGTAAAGAAGGTGTGGGACCCAACTGGAAACTATTTTGTCAACAAACAATCAAGTGGGATTGTTCTATTTTGGACTTTTTCATATCTTAACGAATTGCTGTCCATTTGGTGCTTCGTAGTATAGCGAAGAGAACCAAGAATACATTTTGAAAGCATTCCTTTCTTCCAACTTGTACCAAAATTTAATAAAGATCTTCATTTCATTTATTTTGTATTTTTCTTCTATAATTTTAAGCTACCCACAACTGGAGTGGCGTTAGAATTTGCCCGACTTGGGAGCACGGTCTGCAAAGGTACAAAAATGTTGCCGGATGGGGACACAACAACAAAGACTGGGCGGCCTTGTCCCCGGCGCCACCCCTGACACACAAGTAGATAGACAGATAGACCGAAAATACTTTGATGTATTTGGCAAAAATGGAGCATAGAACTACGATTCTAATGCTAAAGCGAAGCTAATTTTCATCTATATAGCTGGTTTGCATTGCTGACTCATCGTATCCGCATGCACACGGACGGACAGATAGAAATAGGAAAGATTAATTTCTTCCAGAATTTGGTGGAAATCTACATTTTTGACGTTATGACTGTATACCAAATTTCATCCTTCTAGCTCGTTGCCCCTTTTGGTTATGGCGTTTACAGACATATCTTATGCATAATTCCAAAAACTTTTTTTTTTTTTTTTTTTACTTTAAGGACACTTGAAAATTCATCAAAATCTCGTGATCAAATTTTTTTTGATGATTACAATATTTTTCTTTGTATATTTCGTAAAAAGGAGAGTTAAAAAAATGTAGCTCTCTTAAATCAACTGAATTTTGCACTCTGTGGTGATGGCTTCCAGGGCAAGTGCCCTGCCTATCTTACTCTAGTTGCGCCACTGAAAAGAGGGTTATTTTCGTCAATGTTTGATTTACGTACTTCTGTAATTGAAACTCGACGTAAGTACATCACAATACCCTCAAAAACTTAGTAAATTGAGTCAAGCCACTGCTTTCTTTATCTATAACGATGTAACCATGATCAAATAGTCCTCCAAAACTCATTAATTTGATGAATTGCATGAGAGAGTTCCACTTTTTTTTTATTATTTATTTAAAAAATTCTCAGGAAACTGGCTTAATTAGGCTCCCGGTAGAACAGTAAAAAAAGACAAAATCCTTCACGTCTTCGTCTTTTTAATTTTTGCTTTTAAATAAGACTTTAAGTAGGAATTGAAAAATGCCAAGGTAGTTTTTAAGAATCCGAAAAAAATAGTATATTGAAAATTTTGTTTCCTGAATTTAGAAACATTAAATAAACATTTTCCATCGCGGCGCCTCCACCCCAAGGCTTGCGCCCGGGCATCAGTACAACCCTCGCTACGCCACTGGCCATGGAGCCACTGGCCAGCGAGCATGGCTGGAGAATGCTCGCTGTGAAACCTTCTGTTATTTCCAGGAAGGACATTTTCATTGCATTCGTAACTTGTGATGAATTTGTAATGTCTCGTTAGTTCCGTTATAAATGAACTCCAATTTTATTAACCGAAATTTCGTACCAATTTTCTAATTTTGATGTAACAAGCTTAACATATACAATTCAAAAAATTGTTGTAGTCTATAAGAAACTAAAACAGTATTTGTTTATTGAAAATGATGAAGAGCATATTTAAAAAAAAACTCTCGACTTATTTTTCAGTTGGCATATAGTTCTATTTAAAAAAACGGTTTTTTATGCAATTGGCTTCCATAAAATTATTTGCTGTTTGCATCATGATCGTTTGCCGATTAATCGCATTGATTATGTAATATGATGTATCAAGCCGTCTCTAGAAAATTGACAGATATTGAAAATTAGCTATAAGAGCTGATTCCTCATCGATACAAGAATATATTTTTTGTACCTATGGCAAAAAAGTCATTTTTAGTGACGCATTCACATAAGTCAGAACCAGCAAGCATAGTTTTGGCGATTATGCAATCAGCAAAATTTTTATTCAGAAAAATAAAAGGTTTCCAACTAAATATTGGTGAAATACTTCTCAAAAGTACCGACTTCGGAGGGGAGGAATGTCATGTTGCTTTTATACCATTGCAGTCATGTAGTATCTCCAATTAATGTCGATGCACAGAATGAAATATTATGTTCGATTATATTTTTCAAAATTTGCCGACAGACCTGACCAAAATACCGACTTCGGAAAAATCGGGGAGGTCACCTCCCTGGCGATATCATTCTGTATTTATGGGTCTGAAGATTTTTTTACCGAAATTTGTGAAAAAGTTATACAAAATATTATAACTAGATGAGGTTCACTGAAAGATTTTACAATTTTAAAGGTATCTGTTGTCTGCAAAGAATATGAAATCTACTATGGTTTTATGGTCTATTCCACTGATCTTCATGCAGTATTTAAAACTGAAAAAAAGTAGTGACTGAGAGCCTCGAAGCAGCGAGGTGGCAGGGACAGTGCTGAGCAAAGTGGGTGCTGGCCGCGAACCCGCCCGGAGGTCGGCGAGAGCGGCTAGTATAAATTAATTTTTAGATAAAATTTCACTTTCATATTTGATATTAGAATGATTTTTTCTATAAAGAAGGATTACTTTCATGCGTTTTTAAAAAATGCCGAACTTCCCCATTGTTATAGAATTCGCTTTGATTGTTTTCACTATATTCTTGGTTCTGTACTGAGGACATCACATGCTGGTAATCTCATAGCTATTGTAAAGCAATAAATCAAAGTTGAAAAATGCTAATGAAATTATAATTTATTATAGATTATTGATATTGGTAAGTAGTGTGCTGTAGTTGGGTGTTCTAGGAAAGTTCAAGTATTCTTCCTCTTAATGAAAACTATTATGATGAATAATTTAATTATTCATCATAATAGTTTTAAAGATATTAGCCACATTTTCAGAACCAAGGATAACTTTAAGGCCGATAAATGGACCCACTTCATTTTTTTAAAGGAAGTCTTTGAGAGGTTTCATTCCATCTTTCAAAGAGCAAACATATTTTTTTATTATAATAAAAGCATTGAAGATCGACTCCAGTGTGCTGTAATCATTAACCCATTAATGCTCAAGTTGCAATTTTTCAATAATATTTTTTATGTTAAATATTGCATGTCGTAAAATGAATTGGAAAATTACTTTTAAAAAATCCTGACTGAAAAATTTATGTTTTATTTGAAAAAAATGAAACGTCCCTGAAAAGGGGCGCTATGCAACATAGGGTACAATGTTTTCTGTGCATAAGGACTTTGAACATGCAACTGTATTTTGTTAAAATGAGTACATTTTAAGTGAAACATTTTAAATAAAGAAAAAATATCTGAGATAAGTGTAATATTTTAATTTTCCCTTTTGAAGTATAAAATGCCATAAAGCATTTATCATGCAGACCTATCATACACTTACTGCATTTACGGTACACTTCTTTTGCCTCAGTGGGCATATTATACCCGAGTGTCATTAATTTAATGTCTTTGGTTTCCTCAAAGATGTCACTGGCTGCAGTTTATCAACAGAATATTTTTGAAAGTACGTCAACATTATCCGTCTAAAGAACTGAAGAAGAGTTGAGGAGTTCTTTTTTTGATGATAGACAAAAATGATATAAAAACCATGCGGTCACCAAACCAAAAAAGTGACCATCACCACCACGTTCTGTTTCGGATGAAACAACGATAATTTGCAATATTCTAATCCATCCTTTCTGCACTTTCCATGCACTGATTATACCTCTGAATTAGTTTGTTTTTCAATTTCAACAATTGTTTTTTTCTAATTTTATTATTATCATTGCCTGATCATCGGTTTCATTTACCCAAGGATAATGGCAAGGCATCTTGTGCATTTGAGGCCAGTCTAATTAAATTTACATTTTTTCTGCTTGCCATCATATTTATGTTCAAAAGTGCCTCTTGTACGTTTTTTTATTGATGTAATTTCTATTAATTGGCATCCATCAGTACGATTAGAACGAATATCAATGAAAAGAAACATACTAGATCCGTTCCAAATGGTAAGTCAATGTGCTCTCCTAAGCCTAGCGTTCATATTAAGGGACGTAATGTAAAAAAAAAAAAGTCGAAATCTAAAATTCCAAAAAAAAAACGTATAATTAAAATTGTATTTACTGATATATTTGTTAAAATCAAGTAAATTAATTGATAAATAATTGAACAAATGTAGCCTTTTCTTGAAATTGCAGAAAACTACTTTTGAGTCTGACTTCATAATAAAAGGGCTATAATATCAGCTGAACACTTGATGCCGACTGCCGTGTATTGAATATAAAAGAAACCAATACTAAGAAATATTTTTTTGTAAAATTTATGTTGAAAAAATAATTCCTGTGCGTTTATGATGCATTTTTAGGAGCGTCCCTTAAAATGGATGCTAGGCATTAATGGGTTAATTTGATTGATTTTGCATTTACTTATTGCACTTTCTTTTCATTAAGACAAAAATTGTGAGAGCTGTGTGATAATGTTGCTTGTTAAACTCAGAATCTCACATCTTTATGTTCATTATTGAAAATTTGATTTATTAGTTTTGATCATTTACATTGGTCCATGGTTTAATTTGCATTCATAATATGGATCATGTGAAAACATAATAAGAAATATTTATTTAAAATTCACAGTGTTTTATCTTAGCCAGATCCAAGTACCGATTGTGGCATCATGTTATTAGGCTGGCTTTTTATGTATTTACAGGATTATAGAGCTTTTGAGGTTTCAGGTAAAGCGTCAAAACTGTGTTTTTCAACAGTAGTGGGAAAGTGAATTGAAATGAAAATACTTTAAAAGCGATAAAGAAAGGGAATTGAAGCATAAATGTGAAATAGATTGATTGTAACAGTTTGAATTTTCAAAATTGAAGTGTGTAACAAATTCCAAATGATCTTTATATAGTTATGTAGTAAATAAAAAAAAAATGTTATAATGAAAGTGTTAAATGTATCCAATTTTGCGTAAATATTTTGGTAAAGCATTTGCTTTGGGCATATTTTCAAACTTTTAATTATTGATTTCTTGTTCTGTAGGTCCTTTAGCCCCAACTGATGGCTCGAAATGAAAGGGCAGGCCATTGTTGGTCCCAGCCTCCTAGATCAACACCTGCCAAGGTAAGCCTCTAGCTAAATTTCAAGAATTACTTTTTACTGATTTGTTGATCCTTTAAGTACAAATTTCCCTGCTAGTTATGTGACATACTTTTTTAAGAATGCAAGTATTGTTGTTTGATTTCGATTTAAAGCTATAAAACACCTAGCCAACCTAAAAATTCGCGGTGTTTTCTTCTCTTAATTTAATTTCTCTCCCATTTTTAACATAATGTTTTTATGCGAGCCTATTTTCTGTTAATTGCGTTATATATTAAAAAAAAAAAATGGTAACCCACAGAATGCAACACTCAGCAGAGCAGATCATTGAATGTTGAGGTACAGTCACCAATGGAATGAATGGGACACCTGTGTAATTCTGGTATATATTATCGCATCTTCACAAAACTAGTGTTGATGTTAATGACTCAAGAAGACAGGTTTATTCAGAACAAAAAACTGATTAATCGAGTTAATTAACAGTTTTCTCGAAATTTTGTCATTACCCCATCAATGCTTTTTGCTGAATCGACTCCCCGTCATGAAATTAGCCTCCTCATAAATTTTTATGCAGTTGTGATGATAATTTCGAGAGTTATAGGGTTTTGAAAAATGGGCTTTCTCATGTTAACTCAATTTTAGGAACTTTTGACGATATCTCTGACAGTAGTAAGGGAAAGAGGGTAACAGTACGCAGGGATTATTTTCCCTGTTGGCAACACTGCAAGCAGAAGCAAGTGTGATCATATCAACATGTGTGTTTTCAGCTATCTCAAGTGACCGCCATAATTATTTTCATCCTTGCTGTCTTTCATTTATCAGGTAATATATGCAGACATGACACATTTCCGCGGATTTCAGCGTTTTCGGCATCAAATTTTATCATTCTTAATTTTCTTTTCTATAATAATTCTACAATATTTTTAAAATCTCGAGCACTTTTTGTATAAATTTATTTTATTGTTCAATTAATCATACTTATTTCGCTTCTCAGGGTTAATGTTTCGCACAATTCATTATTTATGAAGTTCAGCTTTTTTTGTTCCAAGCCTGTGTCATGTCTGTATATGATTTTGTTATGTTAGCATGTAATTTTTCTGTGAAGAAATTTTAATTTTTTTGTAAATAAAGGACTAATGCTTTCTTTCAAAGTAAATATCATTATGAGGTTTGTTCCCTTCCGAACAACGTGGCCACGTTAGAATTTAAGTTTAGTGAATACTACGGCCATCTATGGACGATTTAAAGAAGCAATACATCGGCGGCTAAGAGTACGCACAGACCAGATATGCTTACTCTTATCCGTTCTGTAATTTGAAGCAGCCATTCCAACAAAACTTTGCATTTTATTTTATCATTATTATTATTATTATTAAAAAATGAGATTGGGATAATAATCTGAAGAGCTGTTGTCTGGAGAAAAAGTTTCCAGTCCATAGAAATCCAAATAATGAGGGAGCAATATGAATAGGGTGCAAACAAACATATGATGATGATTGGATCCAGTGTGGATTATGTAAGGAGTGGTGGCATGAGGAATGTTCCAGTTACGAAGACATTGGAGCATTTGTATGCGACTACTGCTAAATTTTCAGGGTACGTAATCTTGGCCTCACGTCCTGCGTACTCTTACCCGACTTGGCGGGTAAGAGTACACATTTGGCATTTTTTTTTCTTGCGTTTCTTAATATATATATTTTTTAAAGCTAAAATTTTCATTTTTTATACCCTTCTTCCTAAGTTAATAAACTATGATTCAGTATATTTTCGAGGCTCTGACTTCACAATTCTCATTTTTATAACGAAAAATCCACTAGTTGCGCACTCTTGCCCTCCTTTCCCTTATATATTTCTCACAAGTTTTTCACTCACTTCCTAAACACTAATTTTTTACGTTAAGTCATGAAAAAAATTCATTAATAAAAAAATTAAATATTTCTAAAAAATTTTTTTAATATGACTGTGAAAAAAAAAGTGAATTGTAACATAGTAAAAATTTTGCATGAGAGAGAAGCTGAGGCGTTATAACGCCGGCATCCAAAAAATCAAGTGCATAATTATAATAGTTTCCGAAATATTTACAAAAAGCTGCAAATTCCCACTGTTGAAGGCAATGTCCACTTTTTGAGGGACTGTATATTTAATTTTTTTTATTTATTGGTCTACTTTTCTTGAAGCACTAATTTCATGAAGAGTAGACCAATAAATATAATATACAGTCCCTCAAAAAGTGGGTGTTTCCTTCAACAGTGGGAATTTGCAGTTTTTTGTAAATATTACGGAAACTATTATACATATGCACTTGATTTTTTGTGTACCGGGGTTATAACGTCTCAGCTTCGCTCTCATGCAAAAAATTTACTGTTACAATTCTCTTTTTTTTCACAGTCATGTTTAAAATTTTTTTAAAAATGATAATTTTTTATTTATGAATTTTTTCATGACTTTATGCAAAAAATAGTATTCTTTTAGTGAGTGAAAAAACTTTTGAGAAATATATAATACTTTCCGAGATATCGTCAAATGTTCCTAAAATTGAGTTAACATGGGAAAGGCCCATTTTTTAAAACCCTATAACTCTCGAAATTTTAATCAAAACTCTATAAAAAATTTTGGAGAGGCTTATTTCATGACGGGGAGTCGATTCAGCGAAAAACATTGATAAGCGTAATGGGAAAATTCCGAGATAGCTGTTAATTAACTCGGTTAATCAGTTTTTTGTTCTAAATAAACCTGTCCTTTTGAGCCATTAACATCGACACTAGTTTTGTGAAGATTCAATAATATATACCAGAGTTACAGAGGTGTCCCATTCATTTTGTGGACGACTTTACCACTAATTGTCACAGAGTTTTCAAATTGGTCAAGAAGTTGACTGTTGTGATGTTGAATGATTTCTTCATCTTTTATGTAAGCATGCCTTTTTCTTCTATGCATGAGAATATCTTGTGATTAGCTGGACTGGGAGATAAAAATATTAATTAGAAGGAACAAGCACTACAGAATTATCACTCTGGCGATGCATAAAAACTTCACCAATACATTTGTAATTACCCCACAGATTACAGATAAACATGAATTTTTTTAGCCAAAATTAAAGCATTAACCTTTTAACAACCAAAGGAAATATCTTTTCCTTAATTATAAGAGAATTGACCTTTCCATTTCGTTTACAGTGAAAACTTACAGTGGAGAAATTCCTTCTTTCACAGAATAGTAACGACTAGCCAAAGCTCCCAATTGGGAACATGTAACTTTAATGAATTATAGCAAATACGTTTGTTATTTATATAATTAAATTTTATTAGTAACGTGGACATTTTTAACTATGTGTTCCAATTTTTAGAAATTTTTATAGTGATTTTTTTAGTCTTTTTTTTTAAATTTTTTTTAGGAATCTTTATGCTCTGCACAAATTAAGATGGAAAAAAGACCATTTTTAAGAATTTCCGTACATTTCCTATCTTATATCTGAAAAATAATTTCTCTATCAAAAATCAGGCTTATTTTCAATTATAATTAACAATTTTTTCGAAAACAATATGAATGATATTTAATTTTTAAATGAATTTTCAACCCCATGTTCCCAATTGGGAAAATTGTCCTGTAAACGGTTAATATTAAAATCGATGACACTCTACAATTTTGCAATGGGCAATTTTTCGTATTCGCTGTCTGTCATAATCTATATATAGTCCAGTCAAAATAGACAAAAAAAAAAAAAAACTTGAAATTTCGGAAAAACTCACATAGAACTGAAAATTCGTACAGGCCTTAAATACATCATTATAAATGAATTGTCAAAAGTCCCCATCGATCCCATCTCGGCTAAAAATTTTATGCAAGGTCAAAGGTCAAAAAACCGGTTTATCGTAAATATTTCTTAAACGGTAAATTTTATGGTAAAACAGTTCATACAAAATTTGTAGATTATGCGAATCTCTACGAAAAAAGGTCAGAATAGTTTTTTCCTACGAATTTTTAAACTGCGATATCTCATGAATGATGATTCATGAAATATCGCGGTTTAAAAATTTGGAAATACTCGGGCTAAAATAAAAAAAATAGCCATAACACTCTCCACATAATGGGTGTCATTCAAATTATCACTCCAAAAAGTTTAGTTTTAGCAGAAGAGCCTTTATCACGAATAAAACAAGTAATTTCAGCAAAAGATTTTGCGGCAAAATCTCATGTGCCAATACAAGTGTAGCACAATAATGGTGTAGTAGGATATAGTAAAATAACTGCACAGAATTTTGCTTATGAAAGTGATACAATGCTTCTTTTCTCCGGAAAATAGATATGTAATGGTTGTATGGGAAATGGAATAATTTATCATTACCAGGTTGGAACGGTTATATTGAACGTTTATCAAGCAATAGTATGGAATTTTCAACATCTCGAATTTTATTCTTACCATTTATTCCCCAACCAGCGAGTGACTACAA